>JAWNPD010000553.1:0-31073 GCA_035045305.1 Drosophila maculinotata | reverse complement strand
TTATAGATTGCCATTTGAAAATGGCCATGCCAGCAAATTTAATTTTTTGCCAAAAATGACCATGATCCGACATCAAATACCCGAGTTATGAGCATTCAAAGATGACCATGTAATATTTTCAGCATTAACAAAAAAATAAGATTTTTGGAGCTTCATAACTTGCATATCTCGGCCAAAATAAGTCCGATCTTTGAGTGGTATACCTTTTTAGACTCGTTAAGATCAGAATTATAGATTGCCATTTAAAAATGGCCATGCCAGCAAATTTCATTTTTTGCCAAAAATGACCATGATCCGACATCAAATACCCGAGTTATGAGCATTCAAAGATAACCATGTAATATTTTCAGCATTAACAAAAAAATAAGATTTTTGGAGCTTCATAACTTGCATATCTCGGCCAAAATAAGTCCGATCTTTGAGTGGTATACCTTTTTAGACTCGTTAAGATCAGAATTATAGATTGCCATTTAAAAATGGCCATGCCAGCAAATTTCATTTTTTGCCAAAAATGACCATGATCCGACATCAAATACCCGAGTTATGAGCATTCAAAGATGACCATGTAATATTTTCAGCATTAACAAAAAAATAAGATTTTTGGAGCTTCATAACTTGCATATCTCGGCCAAAATAAGTCCGATCTTTGAGTGGTATACCTTTTTAGACTCGTTAAGATCAGAATTATAGATTGCCATTTAAAAATGGCCATGCCAGAAAATTTAATTTTTTGCCAAAAATGACCATGATCCGACATCAAATACCCGAGTTATGAGCATTCAAAGATGACCATGTAATATTTTCAGCATTAACAAAAAAATTAGATTTTTGGAGCTTCATAACTTGCATATCTCGGCCAAAATAAGTCCGATCTTTGAGTGGTATACCTTTTTAGACTCGTTAAGATCAGAATTATAGATTGCCATTTAAAAATGGCCATGCCAGCAAATTTCATTTTTTGCCAAAAATGACCATGATCCGACATCAAATACCCGAGTTATGAGCATTCAAAGATGACCATGTAATATTTTCAGCATTAACAAAAAAATAAGATTTTTGGAGCTTCATAACTTGCATATCTCGGCCAAAATAAGTCCGATCTTTGAGTGGTATACCTTTTTAGACTCGTTAAGATCAGAATTATAGATTGCCATTTAAAAATGGCCATGCCAGCAAATTTCATTTTTTGCCAAAAATGACCATGATCCGACATCAAATACCCGAGTTATGAGCATTCAAAGATGACCATGTAATATTTTCAGCATTAACAAAAAAATAAGATTTTTGGAGCTTCATAACTTGCATATCTCGGCCAAAATAAGTCCGATCTTTGAGTGGTATACCTTTTTAGACTCGTTAAGATCAGAATTATAGATTGCCATTTAAAAATGGCCATGCCAGCAAATTTCATTTTTTGCCAAAAATGACCATGATCCGACATCAAATACCCGAGTTATGAGCATTCAAAGATGACCATGTAATATTTTCAGCATTAACAAAAAAATAAGATTTTTGGAGCTTCATAACTTGCATATCTCGGCCAAAATAAGTCCGATCTTTGAGTGGTATACCTTTTTAGACTCGTTAAGATCAGAATTATAGATTGCCATTTAAAAATGGCCATGCCAGCAAATTTCATTTTTTGCCAAAAATGACCATGATCCGACATCAAATACCCGAGTTATGAGCATTCAAAGATGACCATGTAATATTTTCAGCATTAACAAAAAAATAAGATTTTTGGAGCTTCATAACTTGCATATCTCGGCCAAAATAAGTCCGATCTTTGAGTGGTATACCTTTTTAGACTCGTTAAGATCAGAATTATAGATTGCCATTTAAAAATGGCCATGCCAGCAAATTTCATTTTTTGCCAAAAATGACCATGATCCGACATCAAATACCCGAGTTATGAGCATTCAAAGATGACCATGTAATATTTTCAGCATTAACAAAAAAATAAGATTTTTGGAGCTTCATAACTTGCATATCTCGGCCAAAATAAGTCCGATCTTTGAGTGGTATACCTTTTTAGACTCGTTAAGATCAGAATTATAGATTGCCATTTAAAAATGGCCATGCCAGCAAATTTCATTTTTTGCCAAAAATGACCATGATCCGACATCAAATACCCGAGTTATGAGCATTCAAAGATGACCATGTAATATTTTCAGCATTAACAAAAAAATAAGATTTTTGGAGCTTCATAACTTGCATATCTCGGCCAAAATAAGTCCGATCTTTGAGTGGTATACCTTTTTAGACTCGTTAAGATCAGAATTATAGATTGCCATTTAAAAATGGCCATGCCAGCAAATTTCATTTTTTGCCAAAAATGACCATGATCCGACATCAAATACCCGAGTTATGAGCATTCAAAGATGACCATGTAATATTTTCAGCATTAACAAAAAAATAAGATTTTTGGAGCTTCATAACTTGCATATCTCGGCCAAAATAAGTCCGATCTTTGAGTGGTATACCTTTTTAGACTCGTTAAGATCAGAATTATAGATTGCCATTTAAAAATGGCCATGCCAGCAAATTTCATTTTTTGCCAAAAATGACCATGATCCGACATCAAATACCCGAGTTATGAGCATTCAAAGATGACCATGTAATATTTTCAGCATTAACAAAAAAATAAGATTTTTGGAGCTTCATAACTTGCATATCTCGGCCAAAATAAGTCCGATCTTTGAGTGGTATACCTTTTTAGACTCGTTAAGATCAGAATTATAGATTGCCATTTAAAAATGGCCATGCCAGCAAATTTCATTTTTTGCCAAAAATGACCATGATCCGACATCAAATACCCGAGTTATGAGCATTCAAAGATGACCATGTAATATTTTCAGCATTAACAAAAAAATAAGATTTTTGGAGCTTCATAACTTGCATATCTCGGCCAAAATAAGTCCGATCTTTGAGTGGTATACCTTTTTAGACTCGTTAAGATCAGAATTATAGATTGCCATTTAAAAATGGCCATGCCAGCAAATTTCATTTTTTGCCAAAAATGACCATGATCCGACATCAAATACCCGAGTTATGAGCATTCAAAGATGACCATGTAATATTTTCAGCATTAACAAAAAAATTAGATTTTTGGAGCTTCATAACTTGCATATCTCGGCCAAAATAAGTCCGATCTTTGAGTGGTATACCTTTTTAGACTCGTTAAGATCAGAATTATAGATTGCCATTTAAAAATGGCCATGCCAGCAAATTTCATTTTTTGCCAAAAATGACCATGATCCGACATCAAATACCCGAGTTATGAGCATTCAAAGATGACCATGTAATATTTTCAGCATTAACAAAAAAATAAGATTTTTGGAGCTTCATAACTTGCATATCTCGGCCAAAATAAGTCCGATCTTTGAGTGGTATACCTTTTTAGACTCGTTAAGATCAGAATTATAGATTGCCATTTGAAAATGGCCATGAGAGAAAATTTAATTTTTTGCCAAAAATGACCGTGATCCGACATCAAATACCCGAGTTATGAGCATTCAAAGGTGACCATGTAATATTTTCAGCATTAACAAAAAAATTAGATTTTTGGAGCTTCATAACTTGCATATCTCGGCCAAAATAAGTCCGATCTTTGAGTGGTATACCTTTTTAGACTCGTTAAGATCAGAATTATAGATTGCCATTTAAAAATGGCCATGCCAGCAAATTTCATTTTTTGCCAAAAATGACCATGATCCGACATCAAATACCCGAGTTATGAGCATTCAAAGATGACCATGTAATATTTTCAGCATTAACAAAAAAATTAGATTTTTGGAGCTTCATAACTTGCATATCTCGGCCAAAATAAGTCCGATCTTTGAGTGGTATACCTTTTTAGACTCGTTAAAATCAGAATTATATATTGCCATTTAAAAATGGCCATGCCAGCAAATTTCATTTTTTGCCAAAAATGACCATGATCCGACATCAAATACCCGAGTTATGAGCATTCAAAGATGACCATGTAATATTTTCAGCTTTAACAAAAAAATTAGATTTTTGGAGCTTCATAACTTGCATATCTCGGCCAAAATAAGTCCGATCTTTGAGTGGTATACCTTTTTAGACTCGCTAAGATCGGAATTATAGATAGCCATTTGAAAATGGCCATGCCAGCAAATTTCATTTTTTGCCAAAAATGACCATGATCCGACATCAAATACCCGAGTTATGAGCATTCAAAGATGACCATGTAATATTTTCAGCATTAACAAAAAAATAAGATTTTTGGAGCTTCATAACTTGCATATCTCGGCCAAAATAAGTCCGATCTTTGAGTGGTATACCTTTTTAGACTCGTTAAGATCAGAATTATAGATTGCCATTTAAAAATGGCCATGCCAGCAAATTTCATTTTTTGCCAAAAATGACCATGATCCGACATCAAATACCCGAGTTATGAGCATTCAAAGATGACCATGTAATATTTTCAGCATTAACAAAAAAATAAGATTTTTGGAGCTTCATAACTTGCATATCTCGGCCAAAATAAGTCCGATCTTTGAGTGGTATACCTTTTTAGACTCGTTAAGATCAGAATTATAGATTGCCATTTAAAAATGGCCATGCCAGCAAATTTCATTTTTTGCCAAAAATGACCATGATCCGACATCAAATACCCGAGTTATGAGCATTCAAAGATAACCATGTAATATTTTCAGCATTAACAAAAAAATAAGATTTTTGGAGCTTCATAACTTGCATATCTCGGCCAAAATAAGTCCGATCTTTGAGTGGTATACCTTTTTAGACTCGTTAAGATCAGAATTATAGATTGCCATTTAAAAATGGCCATGCCAGCAAATTTCATTTTTTGCCAAAAATGACCATGATCCGACATCAAATACCCGAGTTATGAGCATTCAAAGATGACCATGTAATATTTTCAGCATTAACAAAAAAATAAGATTTTTGGAGCTTCATAACTTGCATATCTCGGCCAAAATAAGTCCGATCTTTGAGTGGTATACCTTTTTAGACTCGTTAAGATCAGAATTATAGATTGCCATTTAAAAATGGCCATGCCAGCAAATTTCATTTTTTGCCAAAAATGACCATGATCCGACATCAAATACCCGAGTTATGAGCATTCAAAGATGACCATGTAATATTTTCAGCATTAACAAAAAAATAAGATTTTTGGAGCTTCATAACTTGCATATCTCGGCCAAAATAAGTCCGATCTTTGAGTGGTATACCTTTTTAGACTCGTTAAGATCAGAATTATAGATTGCCATTTAAAAATGGCCATGCCAGCAAATTTCATTTTTTGCCAAAAATGACCATGATCCGACATCAAATACCCGAGTTATGAGCATTCAAAGATGACCATGTAATATTTTCAGCATTAACAAAAAAATAAGATTTTTGGAGCTTCATAACTTGCATATCTCGGCCAAAATAAGTCCGATCTTTGAGTGGTATACCTTTTTAGACTCGTTAAGATCAGAATTATAGATTGCCATTTAAAAATGGCCATGCCAGCAAATTTCATTTTTTGCCAAAAATGACCATGATCCGACATCAAATACCCGAGTTATGAGCATTCAAAGATGACCATGTAATATTTTCAGCATTAACAAAAAAATAAGATTTTTGGAGCTTCATAACTTGCATATCTCGGCCAAAATAAGTCCGATCTTTGAGTGGTATACCTTTTTAGACTCGTTAAGATCAGAATTATAGATTGCCATTTAAAAATGGCCATGCCAGCAAATTTCATTTTTTGCCAAAAATGACCATGATCCGACATCAAATACCCGAGTTATGAGCATTCAAAGATGACCATGTAATATTTTCAGCATTAACAAAAAAATAAGATTTTTGGAGCTTCATAACTTGCATATCTCGGCCAAAATAAGTCCGATCTTTGAGTGGTATACCTTTTTAGACTCGTTAAGATCAGAATTATAGATTGCCATTTAAAAATGGCCATGCCAGCAAATTTCATTTTTTGCCAAAAATGACCATGATCCGACATCAAATACCCGAGTTATGAGCATTCAAAGATGACCATGTAATATTTTCAGCATTAACAAAAAAATAAGATTTTTGGAGCTTCATAACTTGCATATCTCGGCCAAAATAAGTCCGATCTTTGAGTGGTATACCTTTTTAGACTCGTTAAGATCAGAATTATAGATTGCCATTTAAAAATGGCCATGCCAGCAAATTTCATTTTTTGCCAAAAATGACCATGATCCGACATCAAATACCCGAGTTATGAGCATTCAAAGATGACCATGTAATATTTTCAGCATTAACAAAAAAATAAGATTTTTGGAGCTTCATAACTTGCATATCTCGGCCAAAATAAGTCCGATCTTTGAGTGGTATACCTTTTTAGACTCGTTAAGATCAGAATTATAGATTGCCATTTAAAAATGGCCATGCCAGCAAATTTCATTTTTTGCCAAAAATGACCATGATCCGACATCAAATACCCGAGTTATGAGCATTCAAAGATGACCATGTAATATTTTCAGCATTAACAAAAAAATAAGATTTTTGGAGCTTCATAACTTGCATATCTCGGCCAAAATAAGTCCGATCTTTGAGTGGTATACCTTTTTAGACTCGTTAAGATCAGAATTATAGATTGCCATTTAAAAATGGCCATGCCAGCAAATTTCATTTTTTGCCAAAAATGACCATGATCCGACATCAAATACCCGAGTTATGAGCATTCAAAGATGACCATGTAATATTTTCAGCATTAACAAAAAAATAAGATTTTTGGAGCTTCATAACTTGCATATCTCGGCCAAAATAAGTCCGATCTTTGAGTGGTATACCTTTTTAGACTCGTTAAGATCAGAATTATAGATTGCCATTTAAAAATGGCCATGCCAGCAAATTTCATTTTTTGCCAAAAATGACCATGATCCGACATCAAATACCCGAGTTATGAGCATTCAAAGATGACCATGTAATATTTTCAGCATTAACAAAAAAATAAGATTTTTGGAGCTTCATAACTTGCATATCTCGGCCAAAATAAGTCCGATCTTTGAGTGGTATACCTTTTTAGACTCGTTAAGATCAGAATTATAGATTGCCATTTAAAAATGGCCATGCCAGCAAATTTCATTTTTTGCCAAAAATGACCATGATCCGACATCAAATACCCGAGTTATGAGCATTCAAAGATGACCATGTAATATTTTCAGCATTAACAAAAAAATTAGATTTTTGGAGCTTCATAACTTGCATATCTCGGCCAAAATAAGTCCGATCTTTGAGTGGTATACCTTTTTAGACTCGTTAAGATCAGAATTATAGATTGCCATTTAAAAATGGCCATGCCAGCAAATTTCATTTTTTGCCAAAAATGACCATGATCCGACATCAAATACCCGAGTTATGAGCATTCAAAGATGACCATGTAATATTTTCAGCATTAACAAAAAAATTAGATTTTTGGAGCTTCATAACTTGCATATCTCGGCCAAAATAAGTCCGATCTTTGAGTGGTATACCTTTTTAGACTCGCTAAGATCAGAATTATAGATTGCCATTTGAAAATGGCCATGCCAGCAAATTTCATTTTTTGCCAAAAATGACCATGATCCGACATCAAATACCCGAGTTATGAGCATTCAAAGATGACCATGTAATATTTTCAGCATTAACAAAAAAATAAGATTTTTGGAGCTTCATAACTTGCATATCTCGGCCAAAATAAGTCCGATCTTTGAGTGGTATACCTTTTTAGACTCGTTAAGATCAGAATTATAGATTGCCATTTAAAAATGGCCATGCCAGCAAATTTCATTTTTTGCCAAAAATGACCATGATCCGACATCAAATACCCGAGTTATGAGCATTCAAAGATGACCATGTAATATTTTCAGCATTAACAAAAAAATAAGATTTTTGGAGCTTCATAACTTGCATATCTCGGCCAAAATAAGTCCGATCTTTGAGTGGTATACCTTTTTAGACTCGTTAAGATCAGAATTATAGATTGCCATTTAAAAATGGCCATGCCAGCAAATTTCATTTTTTGCCAAAAATGACCATGATCCGACATCAAATACCCGAGTTATGAGCATTCAAAGATGACCATGTAATATTTTCAGCATTAACAAAAAAATAAGATTTTTGGAGCTTCATAACTTGCATATCTCGGCCAAAATAAGTCCGATCTTTGAGTGGTATACCTTTTTAGACTCGTTAAGATCAGAATTATAGATTGCCATTTAAAAATGGCCATGCCAGCAAATTTCATTTTTTGCCAAAAATGACCATGATCCGACATCAAATACCCGAGTTATGAGCATTCAAAGATGACCATGTAATATTTTCAGCATTAACAAAAAAATAAGATTTTTGGAGCTTCATAACTTGCATATCTCGGCCAAAATAAGTCCGATCTTTGAGTGGTATACCTTTTTAGACTCGTTAAGATCAGAATTATAGATTGCCATTTAAAAATGGCCATGCCAGCAAATTTCATTTTTTGCCAAAAATGACCATGATCCGACATCAAATACCCGAGTTATGAGCATTCAAAGATGACCATGTAATATTTTCAGCATTAACAAAAAAATAAGATTTTTGGAGCTTCATAACTTGCATATCTCGGCCAAAATAAGTCCGATCTTTGAGTGGTATACCTTTTTAGACTCGTTAAGATCAGAATTATAGATTGCCATTTAAAAATGGCCATGCCAGCAAATTTCATTTTTTGCCAAAAATGACCATGATCCGACATCAAATACCCGAGTTATGAGCATTCAAAGATGACCATGTAATATTTTCAGCATTAACAAAAAAATAAGATTTTTGGAGCTTCATAACTTGCATATCTCGGCCAAAATAAGTCCGATCTTTGAGTGGTATACCTTTTTAGACTCGTTAAGATCAGAATTATAGATTGCCATTTAAAAATGGCCATGCCAGCAAATTTCATTTTTTGCCAAAAATGACCATGATCCGACATCAAATACCCGAGTTATGAGCATTCAAAGATGACCATGTAATATTTTCAGCATTAACAAAAAAATAAGATTTTTGGAGCTTCATAACTTGCATATCTCGGCCAAAATAAGTCCGATCTTTGAGTGGTATACCTTTTTAGACTCGTTAAGATCAGAATTATAGATTGCCATTTAAAAATGGCCATGCCAGCAAATTTCATTTTTTGCCAAAAATGACCATGATCCGACATCAAATACCCGAGTTATGAGCATTCAAAGATGACCATGTAATATTTTCAGCATTAACAAAAAAATAAGATTTTTGGAGCTTCATAACTTGCATATCTCGGCCAAAATAAGTCCGATCTTTGAGTGGTATACCTTTTTAGACTCGTTAAGATCAGAATTATAGATTGCCATTTAAAAATGGCCATGCCAGCAAATTTCATTTTTTGCCAAAAATGACCATGATCCGACATCAAATACCCGAGTTATGAGCATTCAAAGATGACCATGTAATATTTTCAGCATTAACAAAAAAATAAGATTTTTGGAGCTTCATAACTTGCATATCTCGGCCAAAATAAGTCCGATCTTTGAGTGGTATACCTTTTTAGACTCGTTAAGATCAGAATTATAGATTGCCATTTAAAAATGGCCATGCCAGCAAATTTCATTTTTTGCCAAAAATGACCATGATCCGACATCAAATACCCGAGTTATGAGCATTCAAAGATGACCATGTAATATTTTCAGCATTAACAAAAAAATAAGATTTTTGGAGCTTCATAACTTGCATATCTCGGCCAAAATAAGTCCGATCTTTGAGTGGTATACCTTTTTAGACTCGTTAAGATCAGAATTATAGATTGCCATTTAAAAATGGCCATGCCAGCAAATTTAATTTTTTGCCAAAAATGACCATGATCCGACATCAAATACCCGAGTTATGAGCATTCAAAGATGACCATGTAATATTTTCAGCATTAACAAAAAAATAAGATTTTTGGAGCTTCATAACTTGCATATCTCGGCCAAAATAAGTCCGATCTTTGAGTGGTATACCTTTTTAGACTCGTTAAGATCAGAATTATAGATTGCCATTTAAAAATGGCCATGCCAGCAAATTTCATTTTTTGCCAAAAATGACCATGATCCGACATCAAATACCCGAGTTATGAGCATTCAAAGATGACCATGTAATATTTTCAGCATTAACAAAAAAATAAGATTTTTGGAGCTTCATAACTTGCATATCTCGGCCAAAATAAGTCCGATCTTTGAGTGGTATACCTTTTTAGACTCGTTAAGATCAGAATTATAGATTGCCATTTAAAAATGGCCATGCCAGCAAATTTCATTTTTTGCCAAAAATGACCATGATCCGACATCAAATACCCGAGTTATGAGCATTCAAAGATGACCATGTAATATTTTCAGCATTAACAAAAAAATAAGATTTTTGGAGCTTCATAACTTGCATATCTCGGCCAAAATAAGTCCGATCTTTGAGTGGTATACCTTTTTAGACTCGTTAAGATCAGAATTATAGATTGCCATTTAAAAATGGCCATGCCAGCAAATTTCATTTTTTGCCAAAAATGACCATGATCCGACATCAAATACCCGAGTTATGAGCATTCAAAGATGACCATGTAATATTTTCAGCATTAACAAAAAAATAAGATTTTTGGAGCTTCATAACTTGCATATCTCGGCCAAAATAAGTCCGATCTTTGAGTGGTATACCTTTTTAGACTCGTTAAGATCAGAATTATAGATTGCCATTTAAAAATGGCCATGCCAGCAAATTTCATTTTTTGCCAAAAATGACCATGATCCGACATCAAATACCCGAGTTATGAGCATTCAAAGATGACCATGTAATATTTTCAGCATTAACAAAAAAATAAGATTTTTGGAGCTTCATAACTTGCATATCTCGGCCAAAATAAGTCCGATCTTTGAGTGGTATACCTTTTTAGACTCGTTAAGATCAGAATTATAGATTGCCATTTAAAAATGGCCATGCCAGCAAATTTAATTTTTTGCCAAAAATGACCATGATCCGACATCAAATACCCGAGTTATGAGCATTCAAAGATGACCATGTAATATTTTCAGCATTAACAAAAAAATAAGATTTTTGGAGCTTCATAACTTGCATATCTCGGCCAAAATAAGTCCGATCTTTGAGTGGTATACCTTTTTAGACTCGTTAAGATCAGAATTATAGATTGCCATTTAAAAATGGCCATGCCAGCAAATTTCATTTTTTGCCAAAAATGACCATGATCCGACATCAAATACCCGAGTTATGAGCATTCAAAGATGACCATGTAATATTTTCAGCATTAACAAAAAAATAAGATTTTTGGAGCTTCATAACTTGCATATCTCGGCCAAAATAAGTCCGATCTTTGAGTGGTATACCTTTTTAGACTCGTTAAGATCAGAATTATAGATTGCCATTTAAAAATGGCCATGCCAGCAAATTTCATTTTTTGCCAAAAATGACCATGATCCGACATCAAATACCCGAGTTATGAGCATTCAAAGATGACCATGTAATATTTTCAGCATTAACAAAAAAATAAGATTTTTGGAGCTTCATAACTTGCATATCTCGGCCAAAATAAGTCCGATCTTTGAGTGGTATACCTTTTTAGACTCGTTAAGATCAGAATTATAGATTGCCATTTAAAAATGGCCATGCCAGCAAATTTCATTTTTTGCCAAAAATGACCATGATCCGACATCAAATACCCGAGTTATGAGCATTCAAAGATGACCATGTAATATTTTCAGCATTAACAAAAAAATAAGATTTTTGGAGCTTCATAACTTGCATATCTCGGCCAAAATAAGTCCGATCTTTGAGTGGTATACCTTTTTAGACTCGTTAAGATCAGAATTATAGATTGCCATTTAAAAATGGCCATGCCAGCAAATTTCATTTTTTGCCAAAAATGACCATGATCCGACATCAAATACCCGAGTTATGAGCATTCAAAGATGACCATGTAATATTTTCAGCATTAACAAAAAAATAAGATTTTTGGAGCTTCATAACTTGCATATCTCGGCCAAAATAAGTCCGATCTTTGAGTGGTATACCTTTTTAGACTCGTTAAGATCAGAATTATAGATTGCCATTTAAAAATGGCCATGCCAGCAAATTTCATTTTTTGCCAAAAATGACCATGATCCGACATCAAATACCCGAGTTATGAGCATTCAAAGATGACCATGTAATATTTTCAGCATTAACAAAAAAATAAGATTTTTGGAGCTTCATAACTTGCATATCTCGGCCAAAATAAGTCCGATCTTTGAGTGGTATACCTTTTTAGACTCGTTAAGATCAGAATTATAGATTGCCATTTAAAAATGGCCATGCCAGCAAATTTCATTTTTTGCCAAAAATGACCATGATCCGACATCAAATACCCGAGTTATGAGCATTCAAAGATGACCATGTAATATTTTCAGCATTAACAAAAAAATAAGATTTTTGGAGCTTCATAACTTGCATATCTCGGCCAAAATAAGTCCGATCTTTGAGTGGTATACCTTTTTAGACTCGTTAAGATCAGAATTATAGATTGCCATTTAAAAATGGCCATGCCAGCAAATTTCATTTTTTGCCAAAAATGACCATGATCCGACATCAAATACCCGAGTTATGAGCATTCAAAGATGACCATGTAATATTTTCAGCATTAACAAAAAAATAAGATTTTTGGAGCTTCATAACTTGCATATCTCGGCCAAAATAAGTCCGATCTTTGAGTGGTATACCTTTTTAGACTCGTTAAGATCAGAATTATAGATTGCCATTTAAAAATGGCCATGCCAGCAAATTTAATTTTTTGCCAAAAATGACCATGATCCGACATCAAATACCCGAGTTATGAGCATTCAAAGATGACCATGTAATATTTTCAGCATTAACAAAAAAATAAGATTTTTGGAGCTTCATAACTTGCATATCTCGGCCAAAATAAGTCCGATCTTTGAGTGGTATACCTTTTTAGACTCGTTAAGATCAGAATTATAGATTGCCATTTAAAAATGGCCATGCCAGCAAATTTCATTTTTTGCCAAAAATGACCATGATCCGACATCAAATACCCGAGTTATGAGCATTCAAAGATGACCATGTAATATTTTCAGCATTAACAAAAAAATAAGATTTTTGGAGCTTCATAACTTGCATATCTCGGCCAAAATAAGTCCGATCTTTGAGTGGTATACCTTTTTAGACTCGTTAAGATCAGAATTATAGATTGCCATTTAAAAATGGCCATGCCAGCAAATTTCATTTTTTGCCAAAAATGACCATGATCCGACATCAAATACCCGAGTTATGAGCATTCAAAGATGACCATGTAATATTTTCAGCATTAACAAAAAAATAAGATTTTTGGAGCTTCATAACTTGCATATCTCGGCCAAAATAAGTCCGATCTTTGAGTGGTATACCTTTTTAGACTCGTTAAGATCAGAATTATAGATTGCCATTTAAAAATGGCCATGCCAGCAAATTTCATTTTTTGCCAAAAATGACCATGATCCGACATCAAATACCCGAGTTATGAGCATTCAAAGATGACCATGTAATATTTTCAGCATTAACAAAAAAATAAGATTTTTGGAGCTTCATAACTTGCATATCTCGGCCAAAATAAGTCCGATCTTTGAGTGGTATACCTTTTTAGACTCGTTAAGATCAGAATTATAGATTGCCATTTGAAAATGGCCATGCCAGCAAATTTCATTTTTTGCCAAAAATGACCATGATCCGACATCAAATACCCGAGTTATGAGCATTCAAAGATGACCATGTAATATTTTCAGCATTAACAAAAAAATAAGATTTTTGGAGCTTCATAACTTGCATATCTCGGCCAAAATAAGTCCGATCTTTGAGTGGTATACCTTTTTAGACTCGTTAAGATCAGAATTATAGATTGCCATTTAAAAATGGCCATGCCAGCAAATTTCATTTTTTGCCAAAAATGACCATGATCCGACATCAAATACCCGAGTTATGAGCATTCAAAGATGACCATGTAATATTTTCAGCATTAACAAAAAAATAAGATTTTTGGAGCTTCATAACTTGCATATCTCGGCCAAAATAAGTCCGATCTTTGAGTGGTATACCTTTTTAGACTCGTTAAGATCAGAATTATAGATTGCCATTTAAAAATGGCCATGCCAGCAAATTTAATTTTTTGCCAAAAATGACCATGATCCGACATCAAATACCCGAGTTATGAGCATTCAAAGATGACCATGTAATATTTTCAGCATTAACAAAAAAATAAGATTTTTGGAGCTTCATAACTTGCATATCTCGGCCAAAATAAGTCCGATCTTTGAGTGGTATACCTTTTTAGACTCGTTAAGATCAGAATTATAGATTGCCATTTAAAAATGGCCATGCCAGCAAATTTAATTTTTTGCCAAAAATGACCATGATCCGACATCAAATACCCGAGTTATGAGCATTCAAAGATGACCATGTAATATTTTCAGCATTAACAAAAAAATAAGATTTTTGGAGCTTCATAACTTGCATATCTCGGCCAAAATAAGTCCGATCTTTGAGTGGTATACCTTTTTAGACTCGTTAAGATCAGAATTATAGATTGCCATTTAAAAATGGCCATGCCAGCAAATTTAATTTTTTGCCAAAAATGACCATGATCCGACATCAAATACCCGAGTTATGAGCATTCAAAGATGACCATGTAATATTTTCAGCATTAACAAAAAAATAAGATTTTTGGAGCTTCATAACTTGCATATCTCGGCCAAAATAAGTCCGATCTTTGAGTGGTATACCTTTTTAGACTCGTTAAGATCAGAATTATAGATTGCCATTTAAAAATGGCCATGCCAGCAAATTTCATTTTTTGCCAAAAATGACCATGATCCGACATCAAATACCCGAGTTATGAGCATTCAAAGATGACCATGTAATATTTTCAGCATTAACAAAAAAATAAGATTTTTGGAGCTTCATAACTTGCATATCTCGGCCAAAATAAGTCCGATCTTTGAGTGGTATACCTTTTTAGACTCGTTAAGATCAGAATTATAGATTGCCATTTAAAAATGGCCATGCCAGCAAATTTCATTTTTTGCCAAAAATGACCATGATCCGACATCAAATACCCGAGTTATGAGCATTCAAAGATGACCATGTAATATTTTCAGCATTAACAAAAAAATAAGATTTTTGGAGCTTCATAACTTGCATATCTCGGCCAAAATAAGTCCGATCTTTGAGTGGTATACCTTTTTAGACTCGTTAAGATCAGAATTATAGATTGCCATTTAAAAATGGCCATGCCAGCAAATTTCATTTTTTGCCAAAAATGACCATGATCCGACATCAAATACCCGAGTTATGAGCATTCAAAGATGACCATGTAATATTTTCAGCATTAACAAAAAAATAAGATTTTTGGAGCTTCATAACTTGCATATCTCGGCCAAAATAAGTCCGATCTTTGAGTGGTATACCTTTTTAGACTCGTTAAGATCAGAATTATAGATTGCCATTTAAAAATGGCCATGCCAGCAAATTTCATTTTTTGCCAAAAATGACCATGATCCGACATCAAATACCCGAGTTATGAGCATTCAAAGATGACCATGTAATATTTTCAGCATTAACAAAAAAATAAGATTTTTGGAGCTTCATAACTTGCATATCTCGGCCAAAATAAGTCCGATCTTTGAGTGGTATACCTTTTTAGACTCGTTAAGATCAGAATTATAGATTGCCATTTAAAAATGGCCATGCCAGCAAATTTCATTTTTTGCCAAAAATGACCATGATCCGACATCAAATACCCGAGTTATGAGCATTCAAAGATGACCATGTAATATTTTCAGCATTAACAAAAAAATAAGATTTTTGGAGCTTCATAACTTGCATATCTCGGCCAAAATAAGTCCGATCTTTGAGTGGTATACCTTTTTAGACTCGTTAAGATCAGAATTATAGATTGCCATTTAAAAATGGCCATGCCAGCAAATTTCATTTTTTGCCAAAAATGACCATGATCCGACATCAAATACCCGAGTTATGAGCATTCAAAGATGACCATGTAATATTTTCAGCATTAACAAAAAAATAAGATTTTTGGAGCTTCATAACTTGCATATCTCGGCCAAAATAAGTCCGATCTTTGAGTGGTATACCTTTTTAGACTCGTTAAGATCAGAATTATAGATTGCCATTTAAAAATGGCCATGCCAGCAAATTTCATTTTTTGCCAAAAATGACCATGATCCGACATCAAATACCCGAGTTATGAGCATTCAAAGATGACCATGTAATATTTTCAGCATTAACAAAAAAATAAGATTTTTGGAGCTTCATAACTTGCATATCTCGGCCAAAATAAGTCCGATCTTTGAGTGGTATACCTTTTTAGACTCGTTAAGATCAGAATTATAGATTGCCATTTAAAAATGGCCATGCCAGCAAATTTCATTTTTTGCCAAAAATGACCATGATCCGACATCAAATACCCGAGTTATGAGCATTCAAAGATGACCATGTAATATTTTCAGCATTAACAAAAAAATAAGATTTTTGGAGCTTCATAACTTGCATATCTCGGCCAAAATAAGTCCGATCTTTGAGTGGTATACCTTTTTAGACTCGTTAAGATCAGAATTATAGATTGCCATTTAAAAATGGCCATGCCAGCAAATTTCATTTTTTGCCAAAAATGACCATGATCCGACATCAAATACCCGAGTTATGAGCATTCAAAGATGACCATGTAATATTTTCAGCATTAACAAAAAAATAAGATTTTTGGAGCTTCATAACTTGCATATCTCGGCCAAAATAAGTCCGATCTTTGAGTGGTATACCTTTTTAGACTCGTTAAGATCAGAATTATAGATTGCCATTTAAAAATGGCCATGCCAGCAAATTTCATTTTTTGCCAAAAATGACCATGATCCGACATCAAATACCCGAGTTATGAGCATTCAAAGATGACCATGTAATATTTTCAGCATTAACAAAAAAATAAGATTTTTGGAGCTTCATAACTTGCATATCTCGGCCAAAATAAGTCCGATCTTTGAGTGGTATACCTTTTTAGACTCGTTAAGATCAGAATTATAGATTGCCATTTAAAAATGGCCATGCCAGCAAATTTCATTTTTTGCCAAAAATGACCATGATCCGACATCAAATACCCGAGTTATGAGCATTCAAAGATGACCATGTAATATTTTCAGCATTAACAAAAAAATAAGATTTTTGGAGCTTCATAACTTGCATATCTCGGCCAAAATAAGTCCGATCTTTGAGTGGTATACCTTTTTAGACTCGTTAAGATCAGAATTATAGATTGCCATTTAAAAATGGCCATGCCAGCAAATTTCATTTTTTGCCAAAAATGACCATGATCCGACATCAAATACCCGAGTTATGAGCATTCAAAGATGACCATGTAATATTTTCAGCATTAACAAAAAAATAAGATTTTTGGAGCTTCATAACTTGCATATCTCGGCCAAAATAAGTCCGATCTTTGAGTGGTATACCTTTTTAGACTCGTTAAGATCAGAATTATAGATTGCCATTTAAAAATGGCCATGCCAGCAAATTTAATTTTTTGCCAAAAATGACCATGATCCGACATCAAATACCCGAGTTATGAGCATTCAAAGATGACCATGTAATATTTTCAGCATTAACAAAAAAATTAGATTTTTGGAGCTTCATAACTTGCATATCTCGGCCAAAATAAGTCCGATCTTTGAGTGGTATACCTTTTTAGACTCGTTAAGATCAGAATTATAGATTGCCATTTAAAAATGGCCATGCCAGCAAATTTCATTTTTTGCCAAAAATGACCATGATCCGACATCAAATACCCGAGTTATGAGCATTCAAAGATGACCATGTAATATTTTCAGCATTAACAAAAAAATAAGATTTTTGGAGCTTCATAACTTGCATATCTCGGCCAAAATAAGTCCGATCTTTGAGTGGTATACCTTTTTAGACTCGTTAAGATCAGAATTATAGATTGCCATTTAAAAATGGCCATGCCAGCAAATTTCATTTTTTGCCAAAAATGACCATGATCCGACATCAAATACCCGAGTTATGAGCATTCAAAGATGACCATGTAATATTTTCAGCATTAACAAAAAAATAAGATTTTTGGAGCTTCATAACTTGCATATCTCGGCCAAAATAAGTCCGATCTTTGAGTGGTATACCTTTTTAGACTCGTTAAGATCAGAATTATAGATTGCCATTTAAAAATGGCCATGCCAGCAAATTTAATTTTTTGCCAAAAATGACCATGATCCGACATCAAATACCCGAGTTATGAGCATTCAAAGATGACCATGTAATATTTTCAGCATTAACAAAAAAATTAGATTTTTGGAGCTTCATAACTTGCATATCTCGGCCAAAATAAGTCCGATCTTTGAGTGGTATACCTTTTTAGACTCGTTAAGATCAGAATTATAGATTGCCATTTAAAAATGGCCATGCAAGCAAATTTCATTTTTTGCCAAAAATTACCATGATCCGACATCAAATACCCGAGTTATGAGAATTCAAAGATAACCATGTAGTATTTTCAGCATTAACAAAAAAATAAGATTTTTGGAGCTTCATAACTTGCATATCTCGGCCAAAATAAGTCCGATCTTTGAGTGGTATACCTTTTTAGACTCGTTAAGATCAGAATTATAGATTGCCATTTGAAAATGGCCATGAGAGAAAATTTAATTTTTTGCCAAAAATGACCGTGATCCGACATCAAATACCCGAGTTATGAGCATTCAAAGGTGACCATGTAATATTTTCAGCATTAACAAAAAAATTAGATTTTTGGAGCTTCATAACTTGCATATCTCGGCCAAAATAAGTCCGATCTTTGATTGGTATACCTTTTTAGACTCGTTAAGATCAGAATTATAGATTGCCATTTAAAAATGGCCATGCCAGCAAATTTCATTTTTTGCCAAAAATGACCATGATCCGACATCAAATACCCGAGTTATGAGCATTCAAAGATGACCATGTAATATTTTCAGCATTAACAAAAAAATTAGATTTTTGGAGCTTCATAACTTGCATATCTCGGCCAAAATAAGTCCGATCTTTGAGTGGTATACCTTTTTAGACTCGTTAAGATCAGAATTATAGATTGCCATTTAAAAATGGCCATGCCAGCAAATTTCATTTTTTGCCAAAAATGACCATGATCCGACATCAAATACCCGAGTTATGAGCATTCAAAGATAACCATGTAATATTTTCAGCATTAACAAAAAAATAAGATTTTTGGAGCTTCATAACTTGCATATCTCGGCCAAAATAAGTCCGATCTTTGAGTGGTATACCTTTTTAGACTCGTTAAGATCAGAATTATAGATTGCCATTTAAAAATGGCCATGCCAGCAAATTTCATTTTTTGCCAAAAATGACCATGATCCGACATCAAATACCCGAGTTATGAGCATTCAAAGATGACCATGTAATATTTTCAGCATTAACAAAAAAATAAGATTTTTGGAGCTTCATAACTTGCATATCTCGGCCAAAATAAGTCCGATCTTTGAGTGGTATACCTTTTTAGACTCGTTAAGATCAGAATTATAGATTGCCATTTGAAAATGGCCATGCCAGCAAATTTCATTTTTTGCCAAAAATGACCATGATCCGACATAAAATACCCGAGTTATGAGCATTCAAAGATGACCATGTAATATTTTCAGCATTAACAAAAAAATAAGATTTTTGGAGCTTCATAACTTGCATATCTCGGCCAAAATAAGTCCGATCTTTGAGTGGTATACCTTTTTAGACTCGTTAAGATCAGAATTATAGATTGCCATTTAAAAATGGCCATGCCAGCAAATTTCATTTTTTGCCAAAAATGACCATGATCCGACATCAAATACCCGAGTTATGAGCATTCAAAGATGACCATGTAATATTTTCAGCATTAACAAAAAAATAAGATTTTTGGAGCTTCATAACTTGCATATCTCGGCCAAAATAAGTCCGATCTTTGAGTGGTATACCTTTTTAGACTCGTTAAGATCAGAATTATAGATTGCCATTTAAAAATGGCCATGCCAGCAAATTTCATTTTTTGCCAAAAATGACCATGATCCGACATCAAATACCCGAGTTATGAGCATTCAAAGATGACCATGTAATATTTTCAGCATTAACAAAAAAATTAGATTTTTGGAGCTTCATAACTTGCATATCTCGGCCAAAATAAGTCCGATCTTTGAGTGGTATACCTTTTTAGACTCGTTAAGATCAGAATTATAGATTGCCATTTAAAAATGGCCATGCCAGCAAATTTCATTTTTTGCCAAAAATGACCATGATCCGACATCAAATACCCGAGTTATGAGCATTCAAAGATGACCATGTAATATTTTCAGCATTAACAAAAAAATAAGATTTTTGGAGCTTCATAACTTGCATATCTCGGCCAAAATAAGTCCGATCTTTGAGTGGTATACCTTTTTAGACTCGTTAAGATCAGAATTATAGATTGCCATTTAAAAATGGCCATGCCAGCAAATTTCATTTTTTGCCAAAAATGACCATGATCCGACATCAAATACCCGAGTTATGAGCATTCAAAGATGACCATGTAATATTTTCAGCATTAACAAAAAAATAAGATTTTTGGAGCTTCATAACTTGCATATCTCGGCCAAAATAAGTCCGATCTTTGAGTGGTATACCTTTTTAGACTCGTTAAGATCAGAATTATAGATTGCCATTTAAAAATGGCCATGCCAGCAAATTTCATTTTTTGCCAAAAATGACCATGATCCGACATCAAATACCCGAGTTATGAGCATTCAAAGATGACCATGTAATATTTTCAGCATTAACAAAAAAATAAGATTTTTGGAGCTTCATAACTTGCATATCTCGGCCAAAATAAGTCCGATCTTTGAGTGGTATACCTTTTTAGACTCGTTAAGATCAGAATTATAGATTGCCATTTAAAAATGGCCATGCCAGCAAATTTCATTTTTTGCCAAAAATGACCATGATCCGACATCAAATACCCGAGTTATGAGCATTCAAAGATGACCATGTAATATTTTCAGCATTAACAAAAAAATAAGATTTTTGGAGCTTCATAACTTGCATATCTCGGCCAAAATAAGTCCGATCTTTGAGTGGTATACCTTTTTAGACTCGTTAAGATCAGAATTATAGATTGCCATTTAAAAATGGCCATGCCAGCAAATTTCATTTTTTGCCAAAAATGACCATGATCCGACATCAAATACCCGAGTTATGAGCATTCAAAGATGACCATGTAATATTTTCAGCATTAACAAAAAAATAAGATTTTTGGAGCTTCATAACTTGCATATCTCGGCCAAAATAAGTCCGATCTTTGAGTGGTATACCTTTTTAGACTCGTTAAGATCAGAATTATAGATTGCCATTTAAAAATGGCCATGCCAGCAAATTTCATTTTTTGCCAAAAATGACCATGATCCGACATCAAATACCCGAGTTATGAGCATTCAAAGATGACCATGTAATATTTTCAGCATTAACAAAAAAATAAGATTTTTGGAGCTTCATAACTTGCATATCTCGGCCAAAATAAGTCCGATCTTTGAGTGGTATACCTTTTTAGACTCGTTAAGATCAGAATTATAGATTGCCATTTAAAAATGGCCATGCCAGCAAATTTCATTTTTTGCCAAAAATGACCATGATCCGACATCAAATACCCGAGTTATGAGCATTCAAAGATGACCATGTAATATTTTCAGCATTAACAAAAAAATAAGATTTTTGGAGCTTCATAACTTGCATATCTCGGCCAAAATAAGTCCGATCTTTGAGTGGTATACCTTTTTAGACTCGTTAAGATCAGAATTATAGATTGCCATTTGAAAATGGCCATGCCAGCAAATTTCATTTTTTGCCAAAAATGACCATGATCCG
This sequence comes from Drosophila maculinotata, assembly GCA_035045305.1. Lineage (NCBI taxonomy): Eukaryota > Metazoa > Arthropoda > Insecta > Diptera > Drosophilidae > Drosophila > Drosophila maculinotata. The sequence goes on along the minus strand of JAWNPD010000553.1, from coordinate 9,116 downwards.
ACATCAAATACCCGAGTTATGAGCATTCAAAGATGACCATGTAATATTTTCAGCATTAACAAAAAAATAAGATTTTTGGAGCTTCATAACTTGCATATCTCGGCCAAAATAAGTCCGATCTTTGAGTGGTATACCTTTTTAGACTCGTTAAGATCAGAATTATAGATTGCCATTTAAAAATGGCCATGCCAGCAAATTTCATTTTTTGCCAAAAATGACCATGATCCGACATCAAATACCCGAGTTATGAGCATTCAAAGATGACCATGTAATATTTTCAGCATTAACAAAAAAATAAGATTTTTGGAGCTTCATAACTTGCATATCTCGGCCAAAATAAGTCCGATCTTTGAGTGGTATACCTTTTTAGACTCGTTAAGATCAGAATTATAGATTGCCATTTAAAAATGGCCATGCCAGCAAATTTCATTTTTTGCCAAAAATGACCATGATCCGACATCAAATACCCGAGTTATGAGCATTCAAAGATGACCATGTAATATTTTCAGCATTAACAAAAAAATAAGATTTTTGGAGCTTCATAACTTGCATATCTCGGCCAAAATAAGTCCGATCTTTGAGTGGTATACCTTTTTAGACTCGTTAAGATCAGAATTATAGATTGCCATTTAAAAATGGCCATGCCAGCAAATTTCATTTTTTGCCAAAAATGACCATGATCCGACATCAAATACCCGAGTTATGAGCATTCAAAGATGACCATGTAATATTTTCAGCATTAACAAAAAAATAAGATTTTTGGAGCTTCATAACTTGCATATCTCGGCCAAAATAAGTCCGATCTTTGAGTGGTATACCTTTTTAGACTCGTTAAGATCAGAATTATAGATTGCCATTTAAAAATGGCCATGCCAGCAAATTTCATTTTTTGCCAAAAATGACCATGATCCGACATCAAATACCCGAGTTATGAGCATTCAAAGATGACCATGTAATATTTTCAGCATTAACAAAAAAATAAGATTTTTGGAGCTTCATAACTTGCATATCTCGGCCAAAATAAGTCCGATCTTTGAGTGGTATACCTTTTTAGACTCGTTAAGATCAGAATTATAGATTGCCATTTAAAAATGGCCATGCCAGCAAATTTCATTTTTTGCCAAAAATGACCATGATCCGACATCAAATACCCGAGTTATGAGCATTCAAAGATGACCATGTAATATTTTCAGCATTAACAAAAAAATAAGATTTTTGGAGCTTCATAACTTGCATATCTCGGCCAAAATAAGTCCGATCTTTGAGTGGTATACCTTTTTAGACTCGTTAAGATCAGAATTATAGATTGCCATTTAAAAATGGCCATGCCAGCAAATTTCATTTTTTGCCAAAAATGACCATGATCCGACATCAAATACCCGAGTTATGAGCATTCAAAGATGACCATGTAATATTTTCAGCATTAACAAAAAAATAAGATTTTTGGAGCTTCATAACTTGCATATCTCGGCCAAAATAAGTCCGATCTTTGAGTGGTATACCTTTTTAGACTCGTTAAGATCAGAATTATAGATTGCCATTTAAAAATGGCCATGCCAGCAAATTTCATTTTTTGCCAAAAATGACCATGATCCGACATCAAATACCCGAGTTATGAGCATTCAAAGATGACCATGTAATATTTTCAGCATTAACAAAAAAATAAGATTTTTGGAGCTTCATAACTTGCATATCTCGGCCAAAATAAGTCCGATCTTTGAGTGGTATACCTTTTTAGACTCGTTAAGATCAGAATTATAGATTGCCATTTAAAAATGGCCATGCCAGCAAATTTCATTTTTTGCCAAAAATGACCATGATCCGACATCAAATACCCGAGTTATGAGCATTCAAAGATGACCATGTAATATTTTCAGCATTAACAAAAAAATAAGATTTTTGGAGCTTCATAACTTGCATATCTCGGCCAAAATAAGTCCGATCTTTGAGTGGTATACCTTTTTAGACTCGTTAAGATCAGAATTATAGATTGCCATTTGAAAATGGCCATGCCAGCAAATTTCATTTTTTGCCAAAAATGACCATGATCCGACATCAAATACCCGAGTTATGAGCATTCAAAGATGACCATGTAATATTTTCAGCATTAACAAAAAAATAAGATTTTTGGAGCTTCATAACTTGCATATCTCGGCCAAAATAAGTCCGATCTTTGAGTGGTATACCTTTTTAGACTCGTTAAGATCAGAATTATAGATTGCCATTTAAAAATGGCCATGCCAGCAAATTTCATTTTTTGCCAAAAATGACCATGATCCGACATCAAATACCCGAGTTATGAGCATTCAAAGATGACCATGTAATATTTTCAGCATTAACAAAAAAATAAGATTTTTGGAGCTTCATAACTTGCATATCTCGGCCAAAATAAGTCCGATCTTTGAGTGGTATACCTTTTTAGACTCGTTAAGATCAGAATTATAGATTGCCATTTAAAAATGGCCATGCCAGCAAATTTCATTTTTTGCCAAAAATGACCATGATCCGACATCAAATACCCGAGTTATGAGCATTCAAAGATGACCATGTAATATTTTCAGCATTAACAAAAAAATAAGATTTTTGGAGCTTCATAACTTGCATATCTCGGCCAAAATAAGTCCGATCTTTGAGTGGTATACCTTTTTAGACTCGTTAAGATCAGAATTATAGATTGCCATTTAAAAATGGCCATGCCAGCAAATTTCATTTTTTGCCAAAAATGACCATGATCCGACATCAAATACCCGAGTTATGAGCATTCAAAGATGACCATGTAATATTTTCAGCATTAACAAAAAAATAAGATTTTTGGAGCTTCATAACTTGCATATCTCGGCCAAAATAAGTCCGATCTTTGAGTGGTATACCTTTTTAGACTCGTTAAGATCAGAATTATAGATTGCCATTTAAAAATGGCCATGCCAGCAAATTTAATTTTTTGCCAAAAATGACCATGATCCGACATCAAATACCCGAGTTATGAGCATTCAAAGATGACCATGTAATATTTTCAGCATTAACAAAAAAATAAGATTTTTGGAGCTTCATAACTTGCATATCTCGGCCAAAATAAGTCCGATCTTTGAGTGGTATACCTTTTTAGACTCGTTAAGATCAGAATTATAGATTGCCATTTAAAAATGGCCATGCCAGCAAATTTCATTTTTTGCCAAAAATGACCATGATCCGACATCAAATACCCGAGTTATGAGCATTCAAAGATGACCATGTAATATTTTCAGCATTAACAAAAAAATAAGATTTTTGGAGCTTCATAACTTGCATATCTCGGCCAAAATAAGTCCGATCTTTGAGTGGTATACCTTTTTAGACTCGTTAAGATCAGAATTATAGATTGCCATTTGAAAATGGCCATGCCAGCAAATTTCATTTTTTGCCAAAAATGACCATGATCCGACATCAAATACCCGAGTTATGAGCATTCAAAGATGACCATGTAATATTTTCAGCATTAACAAAAAAATAAGATTTTTGGAGCTTCATAACTTGCATATCTCGGCCAAAATAAGTCCGATCTTTGAGTGGTATACCTTTTTAGACTCGTTAAGATCAGAATTATAGATTGCCATTTAAAAATGGCCATGCCAGCAAATTTCATTTTTTGCCAAAAATGACCATGATCCGACATCAAATACCCGAGTTATGAGCATTCAAAGATGACCATGTAATATTTTCAGCATTAACAAAAAAATAAGATTTTTGGAGCTTCATAACTTGCATATCTCGGCCAAAATAAGTCCGATCTTTGAGTGGTATACCTTTTTAGACTCGTTAAGATCAGAATTATAGATTGCCATTTAAAAATGGCCATGCCAGCAAATTTCATTTTTTGCCAAAAATGACCATGATCCGACATCAAATACCCGAGTTATGAGCATTCAAAGATGACCATGTAATATTTTCAGCATTAACAAAAAAATAAGATTTTTGGAGCTTCATAACTTGCATATCTCGGCCAAAATAAGTCCGATCTTTGAGTGGTATACCTTTTTAGACTCGTTAAGATCAGAATTATAGATTGCCATTTAAAAATGGCCATGCCAGCAAATTTCATTTTTTGCCAAAAATGACCATGATCCGACATCAAATACCCGAGTTATGAGCATTCAAAGATGACCATGTAATATTTTCAGCATTAACAAAAAAATTAGATTTTTGGAGCTTCATAACTTGCATATCTCGGCCAAAATAAGTCCGATCTTTGAGTGGTATACCTTTTTAGACTCGTTAAGATCAGAATTATAGATTGCCATTTAAAAATGGCCATGCCAGCAAATTTCATTTTTTGCCAAAAATGACCATGATCCGACATCAAATACCCGAGTTATGAGCATTCAAAGATGACCATGTAATATTTTCAGCATTAACAAAAAAATAAGATTTTTGGAGCTTCATAACTTGCATATCTCGGCCAAAATAAGTCCGATCTTTGAGTGGTATACCTTTTTAGACTCGTTAAGATCAGAATTATAGATTGCCATTTAAAAATGGCCATGCCAGCAAATTTCATTTTTTGCCAAAAATGACCATGATCCGACATCAAATACCCGAGTTATGAGCATTCAAAGATGACCATGTAATATTTTCAGCATTAACAAAAAAATATAGATTTTTGGAGCTTCATAACTTGCATATCTCGGCCAAAATAAGTCCGATCTTTGAGTGGTATACCTTTTTAGACTCGTTAAGATCAGAATTATAGATTGCCATTTAAAAATGGCCATGCCAGCAAATTTAATTTTTTGCCAAAAATGACCATGATCCGACATCAAATACCCGAGTTATGAGCATTCAAAGATGACCATGTAATATTTTCAGCATTAACAAAAAAATAAGATTTTTGGAGCTTCATAACTTGCATATCTCGGCCAAAATAAGTCCGATCTTTGAGTGGTATACCTTTTTAGACTCGTTAAGATCAGAATTATAGATTGCCATTTAAAAATGGCCATGCCAGCAAATTTCATTTTTTGCCAAAAATGACCATGATCCGACATCAAATACCCGAGTTATGAGCATTCAAAGATGACCATGTAATATTTTCAGCATTAACAAAAAAATAAGATTTTTGGAGCTTCATAACTTGCATATCTCGGCCAAAATAAGTCCGATCTTTGAGTGGTATACCTTTTTAGACTCGTTAAGATCAGAATTATAGATTGCCATTTAAAAATGGCCATGCCAGCAAATTTCATTTTTTGCCAAAAATGACCATGATCCGACATCAAATACCCGAGTTATGAGCATTCAAAGATGACCATGTAATATTTTCAGCATTAACAAAAAAATAAGATTTTTGGAGCTTCATAACTTGCATATCTCGGCCAAAATAAGTCCGATCTTTGAGTGGTATACCTTTTTAGACTCGTTAAGATCAGAATTATAGATTGCCATTTAAAAATGGCCATGCCAGCAAATTTCATTTTTTGCCAAAAATGACCATGATCCGACATCAAATACCCGAGTTATGAGCATTCAAAGATGACCATGTAATATTTTCAGCATTAACAAAAAAATAAGATTTTTGGAGCTTCATAACTTGCATATCTCGGCCAAAATAAGTCCGATCTTTGAGTGGTATACCTTTTTAGACTCGTTAAGATCAGAATTATAGATTGCCATTTAAAAATGGCCATGCCAGCAAATTTAATTTTTTGCCAAAAATGACCATGATCCGACATCAAATACCCGAGTTATGAGCATTCAAAGATGACCATGTAATATTTTCAGCATTAACAAAAAAATAAGATTTTTGGAGCTTCATAACTTGCATATCTCGGCCAAAATAAGTCCGATCTTTGAGTGGTATACCTTTTTAGACTCGTTAAGATCAGAATTATAGATTGCCATTTAAAAATGGCCATGCCAGCAAATTTCATTTTTTGCCAAAAATGACCATGATCCGACATCAAATACCCGAGTTATGAGCATTCAAAGATGACCATGTAATATTTTCAGCATTAACAAAAAAATAAGATTTTTGGAGCTTCATAACTTGCATATCTCGGCCAAAATAAGTCCGATCTTTGAGTGGTATACCTTTTTAGACTCGTTAAGATCAGAATTATAGATTGCCATTTAAAAATGGCCATGCCAGCAAATTTCATTTTTTGCCAAAAATGACCATGATCCGACATCAAATACCCGAGTTATGAGCATTCAAAGATGACCATGTAATATTTTCAGCATTAACAAAAAAATAAGATTTTTGGAGCTTCATAACTTGCATATCTCGGCCAAAATAAGTCCGATCTTTGAGTGGTATACCTTTTTAGACTCGTTAAGATCAGAATTATAGATTGCCATTTAAAAATGGCCATGCCAGCAAATTTCATTTTTTGCCAAAAATGACCATGATCCGACATCAAATACCCGAGTTATGAGCATTCAAAGATGACCATGTAATATTTTCAGCATTAACAAAAAAATAAGATTTTTGGAGCTTCATAACTTGCATATCTCGGCCAAAATAAGTCCGATCTTTGAGTGGTATACCTTTTTAGACTCGTTAAGATCAGAATTATAGATTGCCATTTAAAAATGGCCATGCCAGCAAATTTCATTTTTTGCCAAAAATGACCATGATCCGACATCAAATACCCGAGTTATGAGCATTCAAAGATGACCATGTAATATTTTCAGCATTAACAAAAAAATAAGATTTTTGGAGCTTCATAACTTGCATATCTCGGCCAAAATAAGTCCGATCTTTGAGTGGTATACCTTTTTAGACTCGTTAAGATCAGAATTATAGATTGCCATTTAAAAATGGCCATGCCAGCAAATTTCATTTTTTGCCAAAAATGACCATGATCCGACATCAAATACCCGAGTTATGAGCATTCAAAGATGACCATGTAATATTTTCAGCATTAACAAAAAAATAAGATTTTTGGAGCTTCATAACTTGCATATCTCGGCCAAAATAAGTCCGATCTTTGAGTGGTATACCTTTTTAGACTCGTTAAGATCAGAATTATAGATTGCCATTTAAAAATGGCCATGCCAGCAAATTTCATTTTTTGCCAAAAATGACCATGATCCGACATCAAATACCCGAGTTATGAGCATTCAAAGATGACCATGTAATATTTTCAGCATTAACAAAAAAATAAGATTTTTGGAGCTTCATAACTTGCATATCTCGGCCAAAATAAGTCCGATCTTTGAGTGGTATACCTTTTTAGACTCGTTAAGATCAGAATTATAGATTGCCATTTAAAAATGGCCATGCCAGCAAATTTCATTTTTTGCCAAAAATGACCATGATCCGACATCAAATACCCGAGTTATGAGCATTCAAAGATGACCATGTAATATTTTCAGCATTAACAAAAAAATAAGATTTTTGGAGCTTCATAACTTGCATATCTCGGCCAAAATAAGTCCGATCTTTGAGTGGTATACCTTTTTAGACTCGTTAAGATCAGAATTATAGATTGCCATTTAAAAATGGCCATGCCAGCAAATTTCATTTTTTGCCAAAAATGACCATGATCCAACATCAAATACCCGAGTTATGAGCATTCAAAGATAACCATGTAATATTTTCAGCATTAACAAAAAAATAAGATTTTTGGAGCTTCATAACTTGCATATCTCGGCCAAAATAAGCCCGATCTTTGAGTGGTATACCTTTTTAGACTCGTTAAGATCAGAATTATAGATTGCCATTTAAAAATGGCCATGCCAGCAAATTTCATTTTTTGCCAAAAATGACCATGATCCGACATCAAATACCCGAGTTATGAGCATTCAAAGATGACCATGTAATATTTTCAGCATTAACAAAAAAATAAGATTTTTGGAGCTTCATAACTTGCATATCTCGGCCAAAATAAGTCCGATCTTTGAGTGGTATACCTTTTTAGACTCGTTAAGATCAGAATTATAGATTGCCATTTGAAAATGGCCATGCCAGCAAATTTCATTTTTTGCCAAAAATGACCATGATCCGACATCAAATACCCGAGTTATGAGCATTCAAAGATGACCATGTAATATTTTCAGCATTAACAAAAAAATAAGATTTTTGGAGCTTCATAACTTGCATATCTCGGCCAAAATAAGTCCGATCTTTGAGTGGTATACCTTTTTAGACTCGTTAAGATCAGAATTATAGATTGCCATTTAAAAATGGCCATGCCAGCAAATTTCATTTTTTGCCAAAAATGACCATGATCCGACATCAAATACCCGAGTTATGAGCATTCAAAGATGACCATGTAATATTTTCAGCATTAACAACAAAATAAGATTTTTGGAGCTTCATAACTTGCATATCTCGGCCAAAATAAGTCCGATCTTTGAGTGGTATACCTTTTTAGACTCGTTAAGATCAGAATTATAGATTGCCATTTAAAAATGGCCATGCCAGCAAATTTCATTTTTTGCCAAAAATGACCATGATCCGACATCAAATACCCGAGTTATGAGCATTCAAAGATGACCATGTAATATTTTCAGCATTAACAAAAAAATAAGATTTTTGGAGCTTCATAACTTGCATATCTCGGCCAAAATAAGTCCGATCTTTGAGTGGTATACCTTTTTAGACTCGTTAAGATCAGAATTATAGATTGCCATTTAAAAATGGCCATGCCAGCAAATTTCATTTTTTGCCAAAAATGACCATGATCCGACATCAAATACCCGAGTTATGAGCATTCAAAGATGACCATGTAATATTTTCAGCATTAACAAAAAAATAAGATTTTTGGAGCTTCATAACTTGCATATCTCGGCCAAAATAAGTCCGATCTTTGAGTGGTATACCTTTTTAGACTCGTTAAGATCAGAATTATAGATTGCCATTTAAAAATGGCCATGCCAGCAAATTTCATTTTTTGCCAAAAATGACCATGATCCGACATCAAATACCCGAGTTATGAGCATTCAAAGATGACCATGTAATATTTTCAGCATTAACAAAAAAATAAGATTTTTGGAGCTTCATAACTTGCATATCTCGGCCAAAATAAGTCCGATCTTTGAGTGGTATACCTTTTTAGACTCGTTAAGATCAGAATTATAGATTGCCATTTGAAAATGGCCATGCCAGAAAATTTAATTTTTTTGCCAAAAATGACCGT
>JAWNPD010000552.1:0-20716 GCA_035045305.1 Drosophila maculinotata | reverse complement strand
CCATTTTTAAATGGCAATCTATAATTCTGATCTTAACGAGTCTAAAAAGGTATACCACTCAAAGATCGGACTTATTTTGGCCGAGATATGCAAGTTATGAAGCTCCAAAAATCTTATTTTTTTGTTAATGCTGAAAATATTACATGGTCATCTTTGAATGCTCATAACTCGGGTATTTGATGTCGGATCATGGTCATTTTTGGCAAAAAATGAAATTTGCTGGCATGGCCATTTTTAAATGGCAATCTATAATTCTGATCTTAACGAGTCTAAAAAGGTATACCACTCAAAGATCGGACTTATTTTGGCCGAGATATGCAAGTTATGAAGCTCCAAAAATCTTATTTTTTTGTTAATGCTGAAAATATTACATGGTCATCTTTGAATGCTCATAACTCGGGTATTTGAAGTCGGATGATGGTCAGTTTTGGCAAAAAATGAAATTTTCTGGCATGGCCATTTTTAAATGGCAATCTATAATTCTGATCTTAACGAGTCTAAAAAGGTATACCACTCAAAGATCGGACTTATTTTGGCCGAGATATGCAAGTTATGAAGCTCCAAAAATCTTATTTTTTTTTTAATGCTGAAAATATTACATGGTCATCTTTGAATGCTCATAACTCGGGTATTTGATGTCGGATCATGGTCATTTTTGGCAAAAAATTAAATTTGCTGGCATGGCCATTTTTAAATGGCAATCTATAATTCTGATCTTAACGAGTCTAAAAAAAGGTATACCACTCAAAGATCGGACTTATTTTGGCCGAGATATGCAAGTTATGAAGCTCCAAAAATCTTATTTTTTTGTTAATGCTGAAAATATTACATGGTCATCTTTGAATGCTCATAACTCGGGTATATGCTGAAAATATTACATGGTCATCTTTGAATGCTCATAACTCGTAGTATTTGATGTCGGATCACTGGTCATTTTTGGCAAAAAATGAAATTTGCTGGCATGGCCATTTTTAAATGGCAATCTATAATTCTGATCTTAACGAGTCTAAAAAGGTATACCACTCAAAGATCGGACTTATTTTGGCCGAGATATGCAAGTTATGAAGCTCCAAAAATCTTATTTTTTTTGTTAATGCTGAAAATATTACATGGTCATCTTTGAATGCTCATAACTCGGGTATTTGATGTCGGATCATGGTCATTTTTGGCAAAAAATGAAATTTGCTGGCATGGCCATTTTTAAATGGCAATCTATAATTCTGATCTTAACGAGTCTAAAAAGGTATACCACTCAAAGATCGGACTTATTTTGGCCGAGATATGCAAGTTATGAAGCTCCAAAAATCTTATTTTTTTGTTAATGCTGAAAATATTACATGGTCATCTTTGAATGCTCATAACTCGGGTATTTGATGTCGGATCATGGTCATTTTTGGCAAAAAAATGAAATTTGCTGGCATGGCCATTTTTAAATGGCAATCTATAATTCTGATCTTAACGAGTCTAAAAAGGTATACCACTCAAAGATCGGACTTATTTTGGCCGAGATATGCAAGTTATGAAGCTCCAAAAATCTTATTTTTTTGTTAATGCTGAAAATATTACATGGTCATCTTTGAATGCTCATAACTCGGGTATTTGATGTCGGATCATGGTCATTTTTGGCAAAAAATGAAATTTGCTGGCATGGCCATTTTTAAATGGCAATCTATAATTCTGATCTTAACGAGTCTAAAAAGGTATACCACTCAAAGATCGGACTTATTTTGGCCGAGATATGCAAGTTATGAAGCTCCAAAAATCTTATTTTTTTGTTAATGCTGAAAATATTACATGGTCATCTTTGAATGCTCATAACTCGGGTATTTGATGTCGGATCATGGTCATTTTTGGCAAAAAATTAAATTTGCTGGCATGGCCATTTTTAAATGGCAATCTATAATTCTGATCTTAACGAGTCTAAAAAGGTATACCACTCAAAGATCGGACTTATTTTGGCAGAGATATGCAAGTTATGAAGCTCCAAAAATCTTATTTTTTTGTTAATGCTGAAAATATTACATGGTCATCTTTGAATGCTCATAACTCGGGTATTTGATGTCGGATCATGGTCAGTTTTGGCAAAAAATGAAATTTGCTGGCATGGCCATTTTTAAATGGCAATCTATAATTGTGATCTTAACGAGTCTAAAAAGGTATACCACTCAAAGATCGGACTTATTTTGGCCGAGATATGCAAGTTATGAAGCTCCAAAAATCTTATTTTTTTGTTAATGCTGAAAATATTACATGGTCATCTTTGAATGCTCATAACTCGGGTATTTGATGTCGGATCATGGTCATTTTTGGCAAAAAATGAAATTTGCTGGCATGGCCATTTTTAAATGGCAATCTATAATTCTGATCTTAACGAGTCTAAAAAGGTATACCACTCAAAGATCGGACTTATTTTGGCCGAGATATGCAAGTTATGAAGCTCCAAAAATCTTATTTTTTTGTTAATGCTGAAAATATTACATGGTCATCTTTGAATGCTCATAACTCGGGTATTTGATGTCGGATCATGGTCATTTTTGGCAAAAAATGAAATTTGCTGGCATGGCCATTTTTAAATGGCAATCTATAATTCTGATCTTAACGAGTCTAAAAAGGTATACCACTCAAAGATCGGACTTATTTTGGCCGAGATATGCAAGTTATGAAGCTCCAAAAATCTTATTTTTTTGTTAATGCTGAAAATATTACATGGTCATCTTTGAATGCTCATAACTCGGGTATTTGATGTTCGGATCATGGTCATTTTTGGCAAAAAATGAAATTTGCTGGCATGGCCATTTTTAAATGGCAATCTATAATTCTGATCTTAACGAGTCTAAAAAGGTATACCACTCAAAGATCGGACTTATTTTGGCAGAGATATGCAAGTTATGAAGCTCCAAAAATCTTATTTTTTTGTTAATGTTGAAAATATTACATGGTCATCTTTGAATGCTCATAACTCGGGTATTTGATGTCGGATCATGGTCATTTTTGGCAAAAAAATGAAATTTGCTGGCATGGCCATTTTTAAATGGCAATCTATAATTCTGATCTTAACGAGTCTAAAAAGGTATACCACTCAAAGATCGGACTTATTTTGGCCGAGATATGCAAGTTATGAAGCTCCAAAAATCTTATTTTTTTGTTAATGCTGAAAATATTACATGGTCATCTTTGAATGCTCATAACTCGGGTATTTGATGTCGGATCATGGTCATTTTTGGCAAAAAATGAAATTTGCTGGCATGGCCATTTTTAAATGGCAATCTATAATTCTGATCTTAACGAGTCTAAAAAGGTATACCACTCAAAGATCGGACTTATTTTGGCCGAGATATGCAAGTTATGAAGCTCCAAAAATCTAATTTTTTTGTTAATGCTGAAAATATTACATGGTCATCTTTGAATGCTCATAACTCGGGTATTTGATGTCGGATCATGGTCATTTTTGGCAAAAAATGAAATTTTCTGGCATGGCCATTTTTAAATGGCAATCTATAATTCTGATCTTAACGAGTCTAAAAAGGTATACCACTCAAAGATCGGACTTATTTTGGCCGAGATATGCAAGTTATGAAGCTCCAAAAATCTTATTTTTTTGTTAATGCTGAAAATATTACATGGTCATCTTTGAATGCTCATAACTCGGGTATTTGATGTCGGATCATGGTCATTTTTGGCAAAAAATTGAAATTTGCTGGCATGGCCATTTTTAAATGGCAATCTATAATTCTGATCTTAACGAGTCTAAAAAGGTATACCACTCAAAGATCGGACTTATTTTGGCCGAGATATGCAAGTTATGAAGCTCCAAAAATCTTATTTTTTTGTTAATGCTGAAAATATTACATGGTCATCTTTGAATGCTCATAACTCGGGTATTTGATGTCGGATCATGGTCATTTTTGGCAAAAAATGAAATTTGCTGGCATGGCCATTTTTAAATGGCAATCTATAATTCTGATCTTAACGAGTCTAAAAAGGTATACCACTCAAAGATCGGACTTATTTTGGCCGAGATATGCAAGTTATGAAGCTCCAAAAATCTTATTTTTTTGTTAATGTTGAAAATATTACATGGTCATCTTTGAATGCTCATAACTCGGGTATTTGATGTCGGATCATGGTCATTTTTGGCAAAAAATTAAATTTGATGGCATGGCCATTTTTAAATGGCAATCTATAATTCTGATCTTAACGAGTCTAAAAAAGGTATACCACTCAAAGATCGGACTTATTTTGGCCGAGATATGCAAGTTATGAAGCTCCAAAAATCTGATTTTTTTGTTAATGCTGAAAATATTACATGGTCATCTTTGAATGCTCATAGCTCGGGTATTTGATGTCGGATCATGGTCATTTTTGGCAAAAAATGAAATAAGCTGGCATGGCCATTTTTAAATGGCAATCTATAATTCTGATCTTAACGAGTCTAAAAAGGTATACCACTCAAAGATCGGACTTATTTTGGCCGAGATATGCAAGTTATGAAGCTCCAAAAATCTAATTTTTTTGTTAATGCTGAAAATATTACATGGTCATCTTTGAATGCTCATAATTCGGGTATTTGATGTCGGATCATGGTCATTTTTGGCAAAAAATTAAATTTGCTGGCATGGCCATTTTTAAATGGCAATCTATAATTCTGATCTTAACGAGTCTAAAAAGGTATACCACTCAAAGATCGGACTTATTTTGGCCGAGATATGCAAGTTATGAAGCTCCAAAAATCTTATTTTTTTGTTAATGCTGAAAATATTACATGGTCATCTTTGAATGCTCATAACTCGGGTATTTGATGTCGGATCATGGTCATTTTTGGCAAAAAATGAAATTTGCTGGCATGGCAATTTTTAAATGGCAATCTATAATTCTGATCTTAACGAGTCTAAAAAGGTATACCACTCAAAGATCGGACTTATTTTGGCCGAGATATGCAAGTTATGAAGCTCCAAAAATCTTATTTTTTGTTACTGCTGAAAATATTACATGGTCATTTTTGAATGCTCATAACTCGGGTATTTGATGTCGGATCATGGTCATTTTTGGCAAAAAATGAAATTTGCTGGCATGGCCATTTTTAAATGGCAATTTATAATTCTGATCTTAACGAGTCTAAAAAGGTATACCACTCAAAGATCGGACTTATTTTGGCCGAGATATGCAAGTTATGAAGCTCCAAAAATCTTATTTTTTTGTTAATGCTGAAAATATTACATGGTCATCTTTGAATGCTCATAACTCGGGTATTTGATGTCGGATCATGGTCATTTTTGGCAAAAAATGAAATTTGCTGGCATGGCCATTTTTAAATGGCACTCTATAATTCTGATCTTAACGAGTCTAAAAAGGTATACCACTCAAAGATCGGACTTATTTTGGCCGAGATATGCAAGTTATGAAGCTCCAAAAATCTTATTTTTTTGTTAATGCTGAAAATATTACATGGTCATCTTTGAATGCTCATAACTCGGGTATTTGATGTCGGATCATGGTCATTTTTGGCAAAAAATGAAATTTGCTGGCATGGCCATTTTTAAATGGCAATCTATAATTCTGATCTTAACGAGTCTAAAAAGGTATACCACTCAAAGATCGGACTTATTTTGGCCGAGATATGCAAGTTATGAAGCTCCAAAAATCGTATTTTTTTGTTAATGCTGAAAATATTACATGGTCATCTTTGAATGCTCATAACTCGGGTATTTGATGTCGGATCATGGTAATTTTTGGCAAAAAATGAAATTTGCTGGCATGGCCATTTTTAAATGGCAATCTATAATTCTGATCTTAACGAGTCTAAAAAGGTATACCACTCAAAGATCGGACTTATTTTGGCCGAGATATGCAAGTTATGAAGCTCCAAAAATCTTATTTTTTTGTTAATGCTGAAAATATTACATGGTCATCTTTGAATGCTCATAACTCGGGTATTTGATGTCGGATCATGGTCATTTTTGGCAAAAAATGAAATTTGCTGGCATGGCCATTTTTAAATGGCAATCTATAATTCTGATCTTAACGAGTCTAAAAAGGTATACCACTCAAAGATCGGACTTATTTTGGCCGAGATATGCAAGTTATGAAGCTCCAAAAATCTTATTTTTTTGTTAATGCTGAAAATATTACATGGTCATCTTTGAATGCTCATAACTCGGGTATTTGATGTCGGATCATGGTCATTTTTGGCAAAAAATGAAATTTGCTGGCATGGCCATTTTTAAATGGCAATCTATAATTCTGATCTTAACGAGTCTAAAAAGGTATATCACTCAAAGATCGGACTTATTTTGGCCGAGATATGCAAGTTATGAAGCTCCAAAAATCTTATTTTTTTGTTAATGCTGAAAATATTACATGGTCATCTTTGAATGCTCATAACTCGGGTATTTGATGTCGGATCATGGTCATTTTTGGCAAAAAATGAAATTTGTTGGCATGGCCATTTTTAAATGGCAATCTATAATTCTGATCTTAACGAGTCTAAAAAGGTATACCACTCAAAGATCGGACTTATTTTGGCCGAGATATGCAAGTTATGAAGCTCCAAAAATCTTATTTTTTTGTTAATGCTGAAAATATTACATGGTCATCTTTGAATGCTCATAACTCGGGTATTTGATGTCGGATCATGGTCATTTTTGGCAAAAAATTAAATTTTCTGGCATGGCCATTTTTAAATGGCAATCTATAATTCTGATCTTAACGAGTCTAAAAAGGTATACCACTCAAAGATCGGACTTATTTTGGCCGAGATATGCAAGTTATGAAGCTCCAAAAATCTAATTTTTTTGTTAATGCTGAAAAATATTACATGGTCATCTTTGAATGCTCATAACTCGGGTATTTGATGTCGGATCATGGTCATTTTTGGCAAAAAATGAAATTTGCTGGCATGGCCATTTTTAAATGGCAATCTATAATTCTGATCTTAACGAGTCTAAAAAGGTATACCACTCAAAGATCGGACTTATTTTGGCCGAGATATGCAAGTTATGAAGCTCCAAAAATCTTATTTTTTTGTTAATGCTGAAAATATTACATGGTCATCTTTGAATGCTCATAACTCGGGTATTTGATGTCGGATCATGGTCATTTTTGGCAAAAAATGAAATTTGCTGGCATGGCCATTTTTAAATGGCAATCTATAATTCTGATCTTAACGAGTCTAAAAAGGTATACCACTCAAAGATCGGACTTATTTTGGCCGAGATATGCAAGTTATGAAGCTCCAAAAATCTTATTTTTTTGTTAATGTTGAAAATATTACATGGTCATCTTTGAATGCTCATAACTCGGGTATTTGATGTCGGATCATGGTCACTTTTGGAAAAAAATGAAATTTGCTGGCATGGCTATTTTTGTAAATGGCAATCTATAATTCTGATCTTAACGAGTCTAAAAAGGTATACCACTCAAAGATCGGACTTATTTTGGCCGAGATATGCAAGTTATGAAGCTCCAAAAATCTTATTTTTTTGTTAATGCTGAAAATATTACATGGTCATCTTTGAATGCTCATAACTCGGGTATTTGATGTCGGATCATGGTCATTTTTGGCAAAAAATTGAAATTTGCTGGCATGGCCATTTTTAAAAGGCAATCTATAATTCTGATCTTAACAAATCTAAAAAGGTATACCACTCAACGATCGGACTTATTTTGGCCGAGATATGCAAGTTATGAAGCTCCAAAAATCTTATTTTTTTGTTAATGCTGAAAATATTACATGGTCATCTTTGAATGCTCATAACTCGTGTATTTGATGTCGGATCATGGTCTTTTTGGCAAAAAATGAAATTTGCTGGCATGGCCATTTTTAAATGGCAATCTCTAATTCTGATCTTAACGAGTCTAAAAAGGTATACCACTCAAAGATCGGACTTATTTTGGCCGAGATATGCAAGTTATGAAGCTCCAAAAATCTTATTTTTTTGTTAATGCTGAAAATATTACATGGTCATCTTTGAATGCTCATAACTCGGGTATTTGATGTCGGATCATGGTCATTTTTGGCAAAAAATTAAATTTGCTGGCATGGCCATTTTTAAATGGCAATCTATAATTCTGATCTTAACGAGTCTAAAAAGGTATACCACTCAAAGATCGGACTTATTTTGGCCGAGATATGCAAGTTATGAAGCTCCAAAAATCTTATTTTTTTGTTAATGCTGAAAATATTACATGGTCATCTTTGAATGCTCATAACTCGGGTATTTGATGTCGGATCATGGTCATTTTTGGCAAAAAATGAAATTTGCTGGCATGGCCATTTTTAAATGGCAATCTATAATTCTGATCTTAACGAGTCTAAAAAGGTATACCACTCAAAGATCGGACTTATTTTGGCCGAGATATGCAAGTTATGAAGCTCCAAAAATCTTATTTTTTTGTTAATGCTGAAAATATTACATGGTCATCTTTGAATGCTCATAACTCGGGTATTTGATGTCGGATCATGGTCATTTTTGGCAAAAAATGAAATTTGCTGGCATGGCCATTTTTAAATGGCAATCTATAATTCTGATCTTAACGAGTCTAAAAAGGTATACCACTCAAAGATCGGACTTATTTTGGCCGAGATATGCAAGTTATGAAGCTCCAAAAATCTTATTTTTTTGTTAATGCTGAAAATATTACATGGTCATCTTTGAATGCTCATAACTCGGGTATTTGATGTCGGATCATGGTCATTTTTGGCAAAAAATGAAATTTGCTGGCATGGCCATTTTTAAATGGCAATCTATAATTCTGATCTTAACGAGTCTAAAAAGGTATACCACTCAAAGATCGGACTTATTTTGGCCGAGATATGCAAGTTATGAAGCTCCAAAAATCTTATTTTTTTGTTAATGCTGAAAATATTACATGGTCATCTTTGAATGCTCATAACTCGGGTATTTGATGTCGGATCATGGTCATTTTTGGCAAAAAATTAAATTTGCTGGCATGGCCATTTTTAAATGGCAATCTATAATTCTGATCTTAACGAGTCTAAAAAGGTATACCACTCAAAGATCGGACTTATTTTGGCCGAGATATGCAAGTTATGAAGCTCCAAAAATCTTATTTTTTTGTTAATGCTGAAAATATTACATGGTCATCTTTGAATGCTCATAACTCGGGTATTTGATGTCGGATCATGGTCATTTTTGGCAAAAAATGAAATTTGCTGGCATGGCCATTTTTAAATGGCAATCTATAATTCTGATCTTAACGAGTCTAAAAAGGTATACCACTCAAAGATCGGACTTATTTTGGCCGAGATATGCAAGTTATGAAGCTCCAAAAATCTTATTTTTTTGTTAATGCTGAAAATATTACATGGTCATCTTTGAATGCTCATAACTCGGGTATTTGATGTCGGATCATGGTCATTTTTGGCAAAAAATGAAATTTGCTGGCATGGCCATTTTTAAATGGCAATCTATAATTCTGATCTTAACGAGTCTAAAAAGGTATACCACTCAAAGATCGGACTTATTTTGGCCGAGATATGCAAGTTATGAAGCTCCAAAAATCTTATTTTTTTGTTAATGCTGAAAATATTACATGGTCATCTTTGAATGCTCATAACTCGGGTATTTGATGTCGGATCATGGTCATTTTTGGCAAAAAATGAAATTTGCTGGCATGGCCATTTTTAAATGGCAATCTATAATTCTGATCTTAACGAGTCTAAAAAGGTATACCACTCAAAGATCGGACTTATTTTGGCCGAGATATGCAAGTTATGAAGCTCCAAAAATCTTATTTTTTTGTTAATGCTGAAAATATTACATGGTCATCTTTGAATGCTCATAACTCGGGTATTTGATGTCGGATCATGGTCATTTTTGGCAAAAAATTAAATTTGCTGGCATGGCCATTTTTAAATGGCAATCTATAGTTCTGATCTTAACGAGTCTAAAAGAGTATACTTCTCAAAAATCGGACTTATTTTGGCCGAGATATGCAAGTGTATGAAGCTTCAAAAATCTAATTTGTTTGTTAATGCTGAAAATATTACATGGTCATCTTTGAATGCTCATAACTCGGGTATTTGATGTCGGATCATGGTCATTTTTGGAAAAAAATGAAATTTGCTAGCGTAAAAATTTTGAAATGGCAATCTATAATTAAGAATCTTAACTGAATCTTAAAAGGTCTACCACTCAAAGATCGGACTTATTTTGACAAAGAGATATGCAAGTTATGTAGCTCCAAAAATCTTATTTTTTTGTTAATGCTGAAAATATTACATGGTTATCTTTGAATGCTCATAACTCGGGTATTTGATGTCGGATCATGGTCTTTTTTGGCAAAAAATTAAATTGCTGGCATGACCATTTTTAAATGGCAATCTAAAATTCTGATCTTAACGAGTCTAAAAAGGTATACCACTCAAAGATCGGACTTATTTTGGCCGAGATATGCAAGTTATGAAGCTCCAAAAATCTTATTTTTTTGTTAATGCTGAAAATATTACATGGTCATCTTTGAATGCTCATAACTCGGGTATTTGATGTCGGATCGTGGTCATTTTTGGCAAAAAATTAAATTTGCTGGCATGGCCATTTTTAAATGGCAATCTATAATTCTGATCTAAACGAGTCTAAAAAGGTATACCACTCAAAGATCGGACTTATTTTGGCCGAGATATGCAAGTTATGAAGCTCCAAAAATCTTATTTTTTTGTTAATGCTGAAAATATTACATGGTTATCTTTGAATGCTCATAGCTCGGGTATTTGATGTCGGATCATGGTCATTTTTGGCAAAAAATTAAATTTGCTGGCATGGCCATTTTTAAATGGCAATCTATAATTCTGATCTTAACGAGTCTAAAAAGGTATACCAGTCAAAGATCGGACTTATTTTGGCCGAGATATGCAAGTTATGAAGCTCCAAAAATCTTATTTTTTTGTTAATGCTGAAAATATTACATGGTCATCTTTGAATGCTCATAACTCGGGTATTTGATGTCGGATCATGGTCATTTTTGGCAAAAAATGAAATTTGCTGGCATGGCCATTTTTAAATGGCAATCTATAATTCTGATCTTAACGAGTCTAAAAAGGTATACCAGTCAAAGATCGGACTTATTTTGGCCGAGATATGCAAGTTATGAAGCTCCAAAAATCTTATTTTTTTGTTAATGCTGAAAATATTACATGGTCATCTTTGAATGCTCATAACTCGGGTATTTTATGTCGGATCATGGTCATTTTTGGCAAAAAATTAAATTTGCTGGCATGGCCATTTTTAAATGGCAATCTATAATTCTGATCTTAACGAGTCTAAAAAGGTATACCACTCAAAGATCGGACTTATTTTGGCCGAGATATGCAAGTTATGAAGCTCCAAAAATCTAATTTTTTTGTTAATGCTGAAAATATTACATGGTCATCTTTGAATGCTCATAACTCGGGTATTTGATGTCGGATCATGGTCATTTTTGGCAAAAAATGAAATTTGCTGGCATGGCCATTTTTAAATGGCAATCTATAATTCTGATCTTAACGAGTCTAAAAAGGTATACCACTCAAAGATCGGACTTATTTTGGCCGAGATATGCAAGTTATGAAGCTCCAAAAATCTTATTTTTTTGTTAATGCTGAAAATATTACATGGTCATCTTTGAATGCTCATAACTCGGGTATTTGATGTCGGATCATGGTCATTTTTGGCAAAAAATGAAATTTGCTGGCATGGCCATTTTTAAATGGCAATCTATAATTCTGATCTTAACGAGTCTAAAAAGGTATACCACTCAAAGATCGGACTTATTTTGGCCGAGATATGCAAGTTGTGAAGCTCCAAAAATCTTATTTTTTTGTTAATGCTGAAAATATAACAGGGTCATTTTTGAATGCTCATAACTCGGGTATTTGATGTCGGATCATGGTCATTTTTGGCAAAAAATGAAATTTGCTGGCATGGCCATTTTTAAATGGCAATCTATAATTCTGATCTTAACGAGTCTAAAAAGGTATACCACTCAAAGATCGGACTTATTTTGGCCGAGATATGCAAGTTATGAAGCTCCAAAAATCTTATTTTTTTGTTAATGCTGAAAATATTACATGGTCATCTTTGAATGCTCATAACTCGGGTATTTGATGTCGGATCATGGTCATTTTTGGCAAAAAATGAAATTTGCTGGCATGGCCATTTTTAAATGGCAATCTATAATTCTGATCTTAACGAGTCTAAAAAGGTATACCACTCAAAGATCGGACTTATTTTGGCCGAGATATGCAAGTTATGAAGCTCCAAAAATCTTATTTTTTTGTTAATGCTGAAAATATTACATGGTCATCTTTGAATGCTCATAACTCGGGTATTTGATGTCGGATCATGGTCATTTTTGGCAAAAAATGAAATTTGCTGGCATGGCCATTTTTAAATGGCAATCTATAATTCTGATCTTAACGAGTCTAAAAAGGTATACCACTCAAAGATCGGACTTATTTTGGCCGAGATATGCAAGTTATGAAGCTCCAAAAATCTTATTTTTTTGTTAATGCTGAAAATATTACATGGTCATCTTTGAATGCTCATAACTCGGGTATTTGATGTCGGATCATGGTCATTTTTGGCAAAAAATGAAATTTGCTGGCATGGCCATTTTTAAATGGCAATCTATAATTCTGATCTTAACGAGTCTAAAAAGGTATACCACTCAAAGATCGGACTTATTTTGGCCGAGATATGCAAGTTATGAAGCTCCAAAAATCTTATTTTTTTGTTAATGCTGAAAATATTACATGGTCATCTTTGAATGCTCATAACTCGGGTATTTGATGTCGGATCATGGTCATTTTTGGCAAAAAATGAAATTTGCTGGCATGGCCATTTTTAAATGGCAATCTATAATTCTGATCTTAACGAGTCTAAAAAGGTATACCACTCAAAGATCGGACTTATTTTGGCCGAGATATGCAAGTTATGAAGCTCCAAAAATCTTATTTTTTTGTTAATGCTGAAAATATTACATGGTCATCTTTGAATGCTCATAACTCGGGTATTTGATGTCGGATCATGGTCATTTTTGGCAAAAAATGAAATTTGCTGGCATGGCCATTTTTAAATGGCAATCTATAATTCTGATCTTAACGAGTCTAAAAAGGTATACCACTCAAAGATCGGACTTATTTTGGCCGAGATATGCAAGTTATGAAGCTCCAAAAATCTTATTTTTTTGTTAATGCTGAAAATATTACATGGTCATCTTTGAATGCTCATAACTCGGGTATTTGATGTCGGATCATGGTCATTTTTGGCAAAAAATGAAATTTGCTGGCATGGCCATTTTTAAATGGCAATCTATAATTCTGATCTTAACGAGTCTAAAAAGGTATACCACTCAAAGATCGGACTTATTTTGGCCGAGATATGCAAGTTATGAAGCTCCAAAAATCTTATTTTTTTGTTAATGCTGAAAATATTACATGGTCATCTTTGAATGCTCATAACTCGGGTATTTGATGTCGGATCATGGTCATTTTTGGCAAAAAATGAAATTTGCTGGCATGGCCATTTTTAAATGGCAATCTATAATTCTGATCTTAACGAGTCTAAAAAGGTATACCACTCAAAGATCGGACTTATTTTGGCCGAGATATGCAAGTTATGAAGCTCCAAAAATCTTATTTTTTTGTTAATGCTGAAAATATTACATGGTCATCTTTGAATGCTCATAACTCGGGTATTTGATGTCGGATCATGGTCATTTTTGGCAAAAAATGAAATTTGCTGGCATGGCCATTTTTAAATGGCAATCTATAATTCTGATCTTAACGAGTCTAAAAAGGTATACCACTCAAAGATCGGACTTATTTTGGCCGAGATATGCAAGTTATGAAGCTCCAAAAATCTTATTTTTTTGTTAATGCTGAAAATATTACATGGTCATCTTTGAATGCTCATAACTCGGGTATTTGATGTCGGATCATGGTCATTTTTGGCAAAAAATGAAATTTGCTGGCATGGCCATTTTTAAATGGCAATCTATAATTCTGATCTTAACGAGTCTAAAAAGGTATACCACTCAAAGATCGGACTTATTTTGGCCGAGATATGCAAGTTATGAAGCTCCAAAAATCTTATTTTTTTGTTAATGCTGAAAATATTACATGGTCATCTTTGAATGCTCATAACTCGGGTATTTGATGTCGGATCATGGTCATTTTTGGCAAAAAATGAAATTTGCTGGCATGGCCATTTTTAAATGGCAATCTATAATTCTGATCTTAACGAGTCTAAAAAGGTATACCACTCAAAGATCGGACTTATTTTGGCCGAGATATGCAAGTTATGAAGCTCCAAAAATCTTATTTTTTTGTTAATGCTGAAAATATTACATGGTCATCTTTGAATGCTCATAACTCGGGTATTTGATGTCGGATCATGGTCATTTTTGGCAAAAAATGAAATTTGCTGGCATGGCCATTTTTAAATGGCAATCTATAATTCTGATCTTAACGAGTCTAAAAAGGTATACCACTCAAAGATCGGACTTATTTTGGCCGAGATATGCAAGTTATGAAGCTCCAAAAATCTTATTTTTTTGTTAATGCTGAAAATATTACATGGTCATCTTTGAATGCTCATAACTCGGGTATTTGATGTCGGATCATGGTCATTTTTGGCAAAAAATGAAATTTGCTGGCATGGCCATTTTTAAATGGCAATCTATAATTCTGATCTTAACGAGTCTAAAAAGGTATACCACTCAAAGATCGGACTTATTTTGGCCGAGATATGCAAGTTATGAAGCTCCAAAAATCTTATTTTTTTGTTAATGCTGAAAATATTACATGGTCATCTTTGAATGCTCATAACTCGGGTATTTGATGTCGGATCAT
This sequence comes from Drosophila maculinotata, assembly GCA_035045305.1. Taxonomy (NCBI): domain Eukaryota; kingdom Metazoa; phylum Arthropoda; class Insecta; order Diptera; family Drosophilidae; genus Drosophila; species Drosophila maculinotata. The sequence goes on along the minus strand of JAWNPD010000552.1, from coordinate 5,868 downwards.
GGTCATTTTTGGCAAAAAATGAAATTTGCTGGCATGGCCATTTTTAAATGGCAATCTATAATTCTGATCTTAACGAGTCTAAAAAGGTATACCACTCAAAGATCGGACTTATTTTGGCCGAGATATGCAAGTTATGAAGCTCCAAAAATCTTATTTTTTTGTTAATGCTGAAAATATTACATGGTCATCTTTGAATGCTCATAACTCGGGTATTTGATGTCGGATCATGGTCATTTTTGGCAAAAAATGAAATTTGCTGGCATGGCCATTTTTAAATGGCAATCTATAATTCTGATCTTAACGAGTCTAAAAAGGTATACCACTCAAAGATCGGACTTATTTTGGCCGAGATATGCAAGTTATGAAGCTCCAAAAATCTTATTTTTTTGTTAATGCTGAAAATATTACATGGTCATCTTTGAATGCTCATAACTCGGGTATTTGATGTCGGATCATGGTCATTTTTGGCAAAAAATGAAATTTGCTGGCATGGCCATTTTTAAATGGCAATCTATAATTCTGATCTTAACGAGTCTAAAAAGGTATACCACTCAAAGATCGGACTTATTTTGGCCGAGATATGCAAGTTATGAAGCTCCAAAAATCTTATTTTTTTGTTAATGCTGAAAATATTACATGGTCATCTTTGAATGCTCATAACTCGGGTATTTGATGTCGGATCATGGTCATTTTTGGCAAAAAATGAAATTTGCTGGCATGGCCATTTTTAAATGGCAATCTATAATTCTGATCTTAACGAGTCTAAAAAGGTATACCACTCAAAGATCGGACTTATTTTGGCCGAGATATGCAAGTTATGAAGCTCCAAAAATCTTAATTTTTTGTTAATGCTGAAAATATTACATGGTCATCTTTGAATGCTCATAACTCGGGTATTTGATGTCGGATCATGGTCATTTTTGGCAAAAAATGAAATTTGCTGGCATGGCCATTTTTAAATGGCAATCTATAATTCTGATCTTAACGAGTCTAAAAAGGTATACCACTCAAAGATCGGACTTATTTTGGCCGAGATATGCAAGTTATGAAGCTCCAAAAATCTTATTTTTTTGTTAATGCTGAAAATATTACATGGTCATCTTTGAATGCTCATAACTCGGGTATTTGATGTCGGATCATGGTCATTTTTGGCAAAAAATGAAATTTGCTGGCATGGCCATTTTTAAATGGCAATCTATAATTCTGATCTTAACGAGTCTAAAAAGGTATACCACTCAAAGATCGGACTTATTTTGGCCGAGATATGCAAGTTATGAAGCTCCAAAAATCTTATTTTTTTGTTAATGCTGAAAATATTACATGGTCATCTTTGAATGCTCATAACTCGGGTATTTGATGTCGGATCATGGTCATTTTTGGCAAAAAATGAAATTTGCTGGCATGGCCATTTTTAAATGGCAATCTATAATTCTGATCTTAACGAGTCTAAAAAGGTATACCAGTCAAAGATCGGACTTATTTTGGCCGAGATATGCAAGTTATGAAGCTCCAAAAATCTTATTTTTTTGTTAATGCTGAAAATATTACATGGTCATCTTTGAATGCTCATAACTCGGGTATTTGATGTCGGATCATGGTCATTTTTGGCAAAAAATGAAATTTGCTGGCATGGCCATTTTTAAATGGCAATCTATAATTCTGATCTTAACGAGTCTAAAAAGGTATACCACTCAAAGATCGGACTTATTTTGGCCGAGATATGCAAGTTATGAAGCTCCAAAAATCTAATTTTTTTGTTAATGCTGAAAATATTACATGGTCATCTTTGAATGCTCATAACTCGGGTATTTGATGTCGGATCATGGTCATTTTTGGCAAAAAATGAAATTTGCTGGCATGGCCATTTTTAAATGGCAATCTATAATTCTGATCTTAACGAGTCTAAAAAGGTATACCACTCAAAGATCGGACTTATTTTGGCCGAGATATGCAAGTTATGAAGCTCCAAAAATCTAATTTTTTTGTTAATGCTGAAAATATTACATGGTCATCTTTGAATGCTCATAACTCGGGTATTTGATGTCGGATCATGGTCATTTTTGGCAAAAAATGAAATTTGCTGGCATGGCCATTTTTAAATGGCAATCTATAATTCTGATCTTAACGAGTCTAAAAAGGTATACCACTCAAAGATCGGACTTATTTTGGCCGAGATATGCAAGTTATGAAGCTCCAAAAATCTTATTTTTTTGTTAATGCTGAAAATATTACATGGTCATCTTTGAATGCTCATAACTCGGGTATTTGATGTCGGATCATGGTCATTTTTGGCAAAAAATGAAATTTGATGGCATGGCCATTTTTAAATGGCAATCTATAATTCTGATCTTAACGAGTCTAAAAAGGTATACCACTCAAAGATCGGACTTATTTTGGCCGAGATATGCAAGTTATGAAGCTCCAAAAATCTTATTTTTTTGTTAATGCTGAAAATACTACATGGTCATCTTTGAATGCTCATAACTCGGGTATTTGATGTCGGATCATGGTCATTTTTGGCAAAAAATTAAATTTTCTGGCATGGCCATTTTTAAATGGCAATCTATAATTCTGATCTTCACGAGTCTAAAAAGGTATACCACTCAAAGATCGGACTTATTTTGGCCGAGATATGCAAGTTATGAAGCTCCAAAAATCTTATTTTTTTGTTAATGCTGAAAATATTACATGGTCATCTTTGAATGCTCATAACTCGGGTATTTGATGTCGGATCATGGTCATTTTTGGCAAAAAATGAAATTTGCTGGCATGGCCATTTTTAAATGGCAATCTATAATTCTGATCTTAACGAGTCTAAAAAGGTATACCACTCAAAGATCGGACTTATTTTGGCCGAGATATGCAAGTTATGAAGCTCCAAAAATCTTATTTTTTTGTTAATGCTGAAAATATTACATGGTCATCTTTGAATGCTCATAACTCGGGTATTTGATGTCGGATCATGGTCATTTTTGGCAAAAAATGAAATTTGCTGGCATGGCCATTTTTAAATGGCAATCTATAATTCTGATCTTAACGAGTCTAAAAAGGTATACCACTCAAAGATCGGACTTATTTTGGCCGAGATATGCAAGTTATGAAGCTCCAAAAATCTTATTTTTTTGTTAATGCTGAAAATATTACATGGTCATCTTTGAATGCTCATAACTCGGGTATTTGATGTCGGATCATGGTCATTTTTGGCAAAAAATTAAATTTGCTGGCATGGCCATTTTTAAATGGCAATCTATAATTCTGATCTTAACGAGTCTAAAAAGGTATACCACTCAAAGATCGGACTTATTTTGGCCGAGATATGCAAGTTATGAAGCTCCAAAAATCTTATTTTTTTGTTAATGCTGAAAATATTACATGGTCATCTTTGAATGCTCATAACTCGGGTATTTGATGTCGGATCATGGTCATTTTTGGCAAAAAATGAAATTTGCTGGCATGGCCATTTTTAAATGGCAATCTATAATTCTGATCTTAACGAGTCTAAAAAGGTATACCACTCAAAGATCGGACTTATTTTGGCCGAGATATGCAAGTTATGAAGCTCCAAAAATCTTATTTTTTTGTTAATGCTGAAAATATTACATGGTCATCTTTGAATGCTCATAACTCGGGTATTTGATGTCGGATCATGGTCATTTTTGGCAAAAAATGAAATTTGCTGGCATGGCCATTTTTAAATGGCAATCTATAATTCTGATCTTAACGAGTCTAAAAAGGTATACCACTCAAAGATCGGACTTATTTTGGCCGAGATATGCAAGTTATGAAGCTCCAAAAATCTTATTTTTTTGTTAATGCTGAAAATATTACATGGTCATCTTTGAATGCTCATAACTCGGGTATTTGATGTCGGATCATGGTCATTTTTGGCAAAAAATGAAATTTGCTGGCATGGCCATTTTTAAATGGCAATCTATAATTCTGATCTTAACGAGTCTAAAAAGGTATACCACTCAAAGATCGGACTTATTTTGGCCGAGATATGCAAGTTATGAAGCTCCAAAAATCTTATTTTTTTGTTAATGCTGAAAATATTACATGGTCATCTTTGAATGCTCATAACTCGGGTATTTGATGTCGGATCATGGTCATTTTTGGCAAAAAATGAAATTTGCTGGCATGGCCATTTTTAAATGGCAATCTATAATTCTGATCTTAACGAGTCTAAAAAGGTATACCACTCAAAGATCGGACTTATTTTGGCCGAGATATGCAAGTTATGAAGCTCCAAAAATCTTATTTTTTTGTTAATGCTGAAAATATTACATGGTCATCTTTGAATGCTCATAACTCGGGTATTTGATGTCGGATCATGGTCATTTTTGGCAAAAAATGAAATTTGCTGGCATGGCCATTTTTAAATGGCAATCTATAATTCTGATCTTAACGAGTCTAAAAAGGTATACCACTCAAAGATCGGACTTATTTTGGCCGAGATATGCAAGTTATGAAGCTCCAAAAATCTTATTTTTTTGTTAATGCTGAAAATATTACATGGTCATCTTTGAATGCTCATAACTCGGGTATTTGATGTCGGATCATGGTCATTTTTGGCAAAAAATGAAATTTGCTGGCATGGCCATTTTTAAATGGCAATCTATAATTCTGATCTTAACGAGTCTAAAAAGGTATACCACTCAAAGATCGGACTTATTTTGGCCGAGATATGCAAGTTATGAAGCTCCAAAAATCTTATTTTTTTGTTAATGCTGAAAATATTACATGGTCATCTTTGAATGCTCATAACTCGGGTATTTGATGTCGGATCATGGTCATTTTTGGCAAAAAATGAAATTTGCTGGCATGGCCATTTTTAAATGGCAATCTATAATTCTGATCTTAACGAGTCTAAAAAGGTATACCACTCAAAGATCGGACTTATTTTGGCCGAGATATGCAAGTTATGAAGCTCCAAAAATCTTATTTTTTTGTTAATGCTGAAAATATTACATGGTCATCTTTGAATGCTCATAACTCGGGTATTTGATGTCGGATCATGGTCATTTTTGGCAAAAAATGAAATTTGCTGGCATGGCCATTTTTAAATGGCAATCTATAATTCTGATCTTAACGAGTCTAAAAAGGTATACCACTCAAAGATCGGACTTATTTTGGCCGAGATATGCAAGTTATGAAGCTCCAAAAATCTTATTTTTTTGTTAATGCTGAAAATATTACATGGTCATCTTTGAATGCTCATAACTCGGGTATTTGATGTCGGATCATGGTCATTTTTGGCAAAAAATGAAATTTGCTAGCATGGCCATTTTTAAATGGCAATCTATAATTCTGATCTTAACGAGTCTAAAAAGGTATACCACTCAAAGATCGGACTTATTTTGGCCGAGATATGCAAGTTATGAAGCTCCAAAAATCTTATTTTTTTGTTAATGCTGAAAATATTACATGGTCATCTTTGAATGCTCATAACTCGGGTATTTGATGTCGGATCATGGTCATTTTTGGCAAAAAATGAAATTTGCTGGCATGGCCATTTTTAAATGGCAATCTATAATTCTGATCTTAACGAGTCTAAAAAGGTATACCACTCAAAGATCGGACTTATTTTGGCCGAGATATGCAAGTTATGAAGCTCCAAAAATCTTATTTTTTTGTTAATGCTGAAAATATTACATGGTCATCTTTGAATGCTCATAACTCGGGTATTTGATGTCGGATCATGGTCATTTTTGGCAAAAAATGAAATTTGCTGGCATGGCCATTTTTAAATGGCAATCTATAATTCTGATCTTAACGAGTCTAAAAAGGTATACCACTCAAAGATCGGACTTATTTTGGCCGAGATATGCAAGTTATGAAGCTCCAAAAATCTTATTTTTTTGTTAATGC
>JAWNPD010000551.1:0-60912 GCA_035045305.1 Drosophila maculinotata | reverse complement strand
CCCTGGGGATTAACAATCGGTTCAGTTTTGGCTAAGTTATGGGAGTTGGAAGTTTAGGAAGGGCGGGTTTAAATCTATTAAAAGGGATTTGGGCACTTTTCAAGCTAATTAATTTATGTGAAAATCGAACTTAATTGCAAATGATCTAAATACTACAAAATATTAAATTAAAAACAAGAAAACAAATCTATTTATTATCGGTTAAATCGAAAATTTGCTGATATGTTTTGCTGACGCGAACGTTTTGCTTTCTTTTGGCATATTTTAACTACTCTTAAGCAATAAGTTGGCTTGTTTTTCACATACATGTGTACCAAAAGTTGCTGTACATTTGCAGGTCGTTAGAAAGTTAGTGCAAGCGAAAAGAAAATGAAGAAAATATATAAAAGGCTGTGGCTGGCTTTCGCTTTGGCTGCCCGACAATACATAATGACATTATTATTATAAGCGTGCTTTTTTGTGGATACAACAAAAGCATGTAACAAAAAAGTGGAGAGTGAAAAACATATGCGACAAGGAGCGGAAGGAGGAGGAGTTGGAGTACTTTGGGACCGCCAAAGGAGCGTGTCGCAGGAAGCAGTGGAAGTGTTGCAAGTGCCTTCTTTTGTTCTTCGTCACGTTCTGCGGTGCAAAGTAAAAAGTAAGCGACGCAGTGGCACAATCCACCTTACAACATTTACTATATATATATATATATATATATATATATATATATATATACATATGTATATATATGCAGTATATGAAAGAAGCAAATCTATCGACGCCTCAAAGAGGAAGCGGAAACAGCCACAATAATAACAACAGGCCATCGTGAGGCTGCAAGGGGGTGAGAGAGAGAGAGGGGGTCGGGGAGGGCTCTCAAGAGCTATTCGATCGTTGGAGAGTTTATTCTACAATTTTTGCTTTTGTCCACTCGAGCTGCTTTGCTTGCGGGCACAAATTACAAAACAAAAGCTGTAAAATGTAACAGAAATGCAAAAACAAACAGCAACAACGAAGCGGAGGGTGTAGGACGAGGGAGTGGGGCAAGGGGGTGGCTGTTGGTGCTGCTGCTGCATAAATATTGTCAGCAACAACAACAGCAGCAAAGTTTGCCTCCCTTTCTGGCCCTTGGGCCATGCTTCAGCTTTTTGTGGCACACGTTTTTTCCACATTTTCCTTCTGTTCCGTTTCATAATTTTGTGCGCATCTCAGCGAAAAATCTGTTGACGCAATTGTCACGTGCTGTGTTGTTTTTTTTGTTGCGTCCTGGCAAAGGATGTGCCAGCGGGCAAGGCACGCGCGCCGTTCGCCATAGTTTCTCGCATACATGCCCCATGTCTCGTGCCACATTCGCTCTCTGTGTGCCTGCCACAAGTGCTGCCAAGTGCAATGCGACGGCAAACGAAGTGGCGACTGTTTTTTAATCAGATCTAACCAGCAGCTATGGCGTAGAAATGCACAAGCATTTCAAGGATACTTTTCAACAACTAAAAAAACTAAGCAGGTCTCTAGAAATATACTTCTTATACGTAAAACTCCCATAACTTTTGCATTTCCCAAGGCCATTTTGCCCATAGTTTTTCGTCTTTATTGATTCTACATCATTAGTTGAAAAACATTGTTTTTTAGATTTTTTCGTCAAATATCAAGACAACAATCTTGACAAGTGAAGTTCCCTAGTCCCCAGAAATGCACTTCCCAGACTTCAAAGTGTCATAACGTTGTCAAAACTGTCCCGATCTTCAATTCCGAGGTCATTTTGATCATGGTTTGTCTTCGTCAATAATTCTACATTCGTAGTTGGTAAATTTCCAATTTTCAGATTTCATGTCAAAAAACATGACAAGATGTTGACATGTGATATTCCCAAATCCCTAAAAATGCCCTTCCCAGACTTCAAAGTGCCATAGCTAGTCTACATTATTCCTACATTAAAAAGTTAAGCACTTCAAATTTTCAGATTTTCTGTACATTTGCACAATTTTGACATGCAGATCCTCAGGAAATCCCTCAACAACTATACTCTTTCAAGGTATTTACTAAAATACTGGAACACTTGGCAATTGAAATACCTCAACGATTATTTGGGATCATTAAACTCTGTTCTCCCTCCTCCCTAAAACAGCACACGCCCCGCTCTACCTTTTAGCCAATCTATCAAATAAATATGCGTATACGAATATTATTTGAACATTTGTTGACTCACGGGCAGGCCAAACACCCCGATCGCATGAAAGGCAACGGCAATATTATAGTCTAGTGATTCCAGTTTGCCGACTTTGATATAACTGATTTGCGAGCGATAGTTTTCACATGTTTTTGTTCGAGCATTAATTCCATATAAATGAGTTCCACTTTATTTCGGTTTTGGTGCACACATTTGAGCATTGCACGTAATCAAGTGGAAGTGAATTTGACCAACACAAGAGGTTTCATTTCTTTTTGTGTTTACTTTTATATAATACCCTGTCGCCGTAAAAGTGGGTAAAGATGGGGTATTATTAAGTTTTTAGTATGTTGGTAACAGGCAGTCGGATCCTATAAATATATGGCATACATTTGTCTTCGAAAATCATTGATTTTTTATGGTATGTTACCAAAATTAATACTACATTTTGTAAACTGACATTTTCAAAAACTAAAATATTATATAAGAATATTAAACTAACAAGTCCAGTAAATGACAATTTTAATTTTTACAAATTCAAATTTTCGAGCTATCATTTTGTTGTTGTAAGCATTGATAGATGATTTGTTTTAACTACAATCCACTGTCTGCCTATTTAGCTGTCTGTGTGATCTCAGGAACTATAAGAGCTGCATATATGAAATTTGATATGTACGTTTTCGTATACTAAATGTATTTTATTTATTTACAATTGTTGAAAACTTTCCCTCCTACATCAAAGGAAGCGAATTATTCGGCTTTTCCCTAACAGTACAGGGTAACTTTCAGTCGCATACTCTTATCTATAGCAATCCCACAATGTTTTTTTTTTTGTATTTTTGTTTAATATTCGCTCAGTTCTTTATGCAGAGTGCGATTATGATTATTTGTGGTGCCCCATTAAAATGGGATTTGTTTCGTAGCGCTCAGGGCCACTGAGCTGTGAAAACCCGAAACATTTGTAGTTGATAGAGGCCCCTAAAGCTAAATGCCTGATCAGACTGTGATGACTGTGACCAAACAACGCGACAGGATCGGATCCGCAGCGTGCAATTTTCTTCGAGCAAGGTCAAACGCTGGCCACAAATCGCGGGGCTCGAAATGCGAGAGCTCAATGCCAAATGGAAAGCTGGGCGCTAAATGCAATGTGTGTACGGTTAACCCACATCGGGCAAAATATGCCATTTATGTTGGCCACAGCGATTGCTGCGTCAAGGACAACTACTTGACTGTGCAGCGGCTCAAGGACAACGCTGCCTCTGCTGCCACCGACGGCAGCTGAGTTTCAGTCGTGTCCTGTTTTGGCCTGCTGGCTGTCGTCAACAGCGGTCCACAGCGGGCGCAATGTCCTTTCACGACTCATCAGCGTCCTGCCGCGTGCGTCTCTTGCTGTGGATCTGTCCCTGTCCCTGTGCTCTCCTGTCATTCTTGCATCCTTGCATCCTCTCATCCGGCCTCCCTCTGGTGCGCTGCTGGTGCAAATCGTTTGCATTTAACACTAACCTTCTGCTGCTGCTGCTGCTGTTGTTGTCCTGCCGGCAGCCAAAACAAAAGCCACTTTCTGATTTCTAATTCAAATAGTAGTTGCCAAAAACTAAACACCTGAGGCTATGTACACATACATATGTCCTTGCTTACTCTATTTCCATCTGCATTTGAAGCAAAACAAACATGCAACAAGTTTCTCATAACGTACACTTAAAAAACCAAAAGGACCTACAATTTAATTAAAAGATTAAGATAAATTATATTATTACATAAAATGCAGAGAAAACTTTCTACTATTTAGACAATTTTCTTGTATTAAATTCATTTTTTGCTTATGTTTTATATTGAAAATAATAGTTTCTCGATTTACAAAATATTTATCTAAACAACAGTTACTTGCTTTTTCGAAAAATGGCTGCATTTTAAAAAACGCTGCTATAAAGTTAGGCAATATTCCTTTGACAACTTTCGTAGTTTTCTTTGAGTGTACTCAATTGTCTTTGATCTATTGTCGGCATATGTAATTCGAGTGAGTCCCTTCATTCAGCCCCAACCGCTGCCTGGACTTGTCTCAAGTGTTTCGGGGTTTTGTAATTAACCGACATTCGAACACATCGCGACTTCAGGTTCCCAATCTCATTCCCATTCCCATACCCACTCCCAATCCCATTCCCAATCGCAATCCCATTTCGCGTTCCAGTTCCACGCCTAAACACTTCACTTGTCGCATGTGTTTCGTCTCCGGCTGCTGGTGTCGCATTTCCGACATTAGCTGCAGGCGGCGCCCATTGCCAGCTGTCTCCCTCCCTCTCTCTCTAAGGGAGCCCGCGTGGACCGCCCCCTTTCCACAGCCTCCTGGCGTTAATGAGAAAGTGTCACTGATTTGACGTCTGTCGTCAGCGCCTGCGCCGGCAAAAGACCAAAGATTCTTTCAACTTGTCATTATGTCAGCGGTGTGTGCGAGGTGTGATCCCCAGTGATCCCAACAAGCAGAAGGAGTTGAGGAACTTCTGCTTCTCTGCCTTTGATGATAAATTGATTGTTGGCATACAATAATCAAGTAGATGACACAGTTTTATATGTAGAACGAATTTACAGGTCTGTAGAGAGTTCTGCTAAGATCTAAGAAATAATATTGATATAACTTAAATAATATTGTTATATATTTTTAAAAATATTGAGATTGTCTAATGCGATAAACAAAAAAAAAAATGTTCAATGTGAGCTTTGATTCTAAATCAATGTTATATAAAACATTATAAAATAAATATAAAAATAATATAATTTCCAACAGAACCGATAATTCTTAAGAGTTTCAAGCATTATCAATTACAATAAGTGACCAGAACTCTTAATTCCAACCCGATTATATATAGTGTGAAAATTCGACCTTATTTCAATTATATCCATTACCAAATCCCCTACAACAACTGCTCAATTTTCACCTCCTAACTCACTTATGAACTCAAAAAAACTGACAGCTTAAGCTTTGGAGACCCAAAATCGATTAGACCAATCAGATATTTTTGGGGTTGGGGTTGGGGTTGGGGTTTGTGCATCGCGTGATTTTCTTCTAATCCAGTGATTTGTTGAGAAATTGACAACATTATCAGGCATTAACAGGCGGCAAAGATGACAACCGCCGCACAGTGGGACTGGGACAACATAAAGGACATTGAACACGAGGTTGGATGCATTGTTGCCAACGTGCCGAAAGATGAGACAAAGCTGTTAGCGCAATAAAAGCAAAAATGTCACCTGAAAAATGCAGCCGTTCCCAACAAAAAAAAAAGACAGAAAAAGAACCGAACAAGAGAGCAAAAAAGGTGGAAAAGGATCTGAAAAGAAAAGAAGCCACATTTGCCAGATCGGTTGACTTTGATGCCATTGTTTTAGAAACACGTTATCACATTGTCAGCGGCGGCGGCGGCGGCGACAATAAAGCAGCCGCAAGCCAAAGAGAGAGAGAGAGATCTCAATTAAAGACGTGGAGTAGAGACACCCAACTGGAAACTGAGGCAACGCCTTGAAGTCTCCCTCTCTCGCCATAGAGACATCAAGTTGAGGATCTGGCGATGACTAACGCAAATTGAAAGCCGAATTGTGCACGTTGCCCCGCAGCGGGTGTCCTTGATTTATGCGACGTCTCTGATCCTTGATCCTAGCGCACGCAATTCGAAAAGGAGCAACTCAGAAAGAGAGAGGGAGAGCGTGAGGGAGTCGAAAATCAATACAAATTATTACAGCGCGTGCAAAATGTTAGAGCACAGGATCAAAGACATGTTCCGGGGTGGGGCATATTAAAAACTGACTGATCCATAAGCCAACAACAAACGAGCTCCGCCAGAACAAAACAAAGTTCATATAAAAAAGAAGAAGAAGCAACATAAGCGGATTGTTAGCAACGTTTTTCGGTTTTTAATAGTCTTAAAGAATTTTGGGTTCTTGGCCTTATTGAAATGAGCAGCATTTGCTTGTTATTGTTGTTTGCTCTTTCTGTGTATGTGTGTGTGCGTGGACGTGTTAACACAGCAATTAACTTCAACAGTCGATTTATGCATCAACAGGATATGGCAGGACTACAACAGCTGCTGCTCTGCTTGTTGTCCGCAGTCATCAGCAGGTTTTATGAAGATTTACAGTGGCTGTAAATGGGATCAAGGCCAAACTGTGTTCGATAGTGTTTAGCCAAACAAAAGATCATTTGCATAGGCATATTGTAAATAAAAATACGTTTTGTGCGAGGTGAGAATGTAATTAGAATGGGCACATTTATAGCTGCGTATGCATATGGAAAAGATGTATGTGTTTACAAATATATTACGAAAATGCATTTTCCATACTTTAAAGAGTTTTTTGCTTTTAAAGTAGTTTAGAATCATTTCTTAGAAATCATTTTAGCGTTCAAAAGAAAATTATGTTTATGCGAATCAAAGGATATAGAAGGTAATCCATAGAGTGAAATAAAACAGATATATGAAATAATAATCAAAACTGTTGCATTTGGAATAAAATATTTAAAGAAATTAATTAATTAGGATTCTCTATGATAATCAAGTAAACAAAAGCTACAAATAAATAAATTAAGCCAAGCATTAAAATAAGAATTTTTAGAAAATGCTTAAATGCTTATTTCCTAAATAACTTTTCAGTATAAAATATGTGTGTAAACTGTACACATAATTGAGACAACATTCGATATACCCTACTTTAAAGGACAGCTGCCTAGTTGAAACTAGTTGAAACTATGCACATAAACCGCTCACTAAAGACTTTATGGCTGCTGGAACAATGCAGCCTAACAACCGCATTAGGGTGGCCCATAAAAGGCTGTCATAAAACTGACAACACCCACTGTAACTGATCGGTTCCACAACAAAAAAGCAGAAGAAAAACCAATAACAAAAAATATATGTACATTTTGCAGTGCAACTTATTGATTAAGTTGTACAAGGATAACATATGCTAGACAGGATACAGACGGGACAGGACCAGGACCATAGCTATAGCGAGTTGATCGAATTATAAAGGAAGGCAACTGGTTGCCATTGCACAGTTTTCCCGATTGGGTTGACTGCCTGACTATCTGAGTCAAAATTGATTCGTCACACAGATTTCGATACATTAAATGCAATCATTTGACAACAGGACGAAAATATTTTCATCCATTGTGTCCTAACAATGCAGCAAACAACGCACAAATGTCTGCTGCTCTCAGTTGCTCAGTTTGTTCAGTTTGTTGCAGTTGTTCGTTACTCTGTTCGACTCCCCCCCAAAGCGTAACAAATTCCACTGATGAGGATATATACATGCTGACTCCTTATCCTCGTTCTCTCTCTCTCCCTTTGTATGCCTGTGTATGTGTGTGTGTGTATTGTCTGTGGGTGACTCTGTGTATAGGGTATAACGCCTGGGAGCCGGCGATAATTGCTCGTTAGTAGCAAACATTTCCCCCTATGAAATAAGATGTCTGCTTGCTGATCTCTTGATCTGAAGAAAAAAAAATTATATGTGCTTGTTTCCCATTGGGGCTGCAAATTGCATGGCTAGTGTAGAGTTTTACGAATTTTAGAATATTTTCAAATATAATTAAGTATGGATTGTAAGATATATGTATATAATGAAAGCATAATCTTTATAGATTGAAGAAAAGGATTAACATATTTTGTAAAAATGTGTTAAGATAGAAAGATAATGCATAAGTGGGTTTTGAACAAAAGTTTTTTAAAAGTGGATAGGCTATACATAGCTGATTTTTATAGAATTTAGAATCTTTAGAATCCAAAAGAGCATTCCATTTATAGACCAAGTAATGCATATTAAATATTTGATTTTTAAAAGGATTCCCATTTTTGACACAATTTTCATATTGTAAATTTCTGTTATTTATATTTATTACTGCCTTATTGTACTAAATAATAATGTACTTTGTTATGCGATTTCTTAAAACCTAGGACTGAGGATAACTGTGGATATCGGGTTAAGTTTTTCAGGATAACTTGGTATTTCAAGTCCTTAAAAGTCTATTATGAGAATACGAAGAACAGCTTTGTAACTGTTGGAATTTTCAGTTAAGCAAATAATTAGATAGATTTTAGTTTGCATAAAGTTGATAATAAACTGAAAATATGAAAAACTGAAAAACTGAAAAAGTGAAGAGAAGGCAACTGCAACAACACATGCAGCTCATGTGGGGCAGCCAAAGTATTCAGCGCGAGATCAAACGAAGCGAGAAGCTACCAAAAACAAAAACCAAATACCAAAAAAAAAAACAACAACAAAAATATAAAAAAAAACAGAGAAATAGTTGTACAAGTGGCCTTTGTTTTGAGCACTTGCTCGACAAATCAAATTTGAGTATGCTATATATGTACATATGTATATGTACATATGTATGTATGTTCAAATGGTAGATGTTGTTATATGGCATGTTTTTGCAGTAACAATTGAGAAAATAAATCGACCGAAAGTCAAGTAGAGACAATGAAGACGTCAGCGCTGTGGGTTATTAGAGAGGACGTCTTCTACAATACTTAATGCCGCTGGTCGGTCGGCATATTACTTTGATATCGAAGACAACTTGACAAAACAATCAAAGCAACAACAGACACGCACAAACCAACAACCAACAACCAGCAACAACAACACATGTTCAAATGACTGTCTATTAATTTGCGCCATAGTTTTACTACTGTTATTGTGCTTGTACTTGTTGTTGTTGTTATTTCTTTTTTTTGCCCAAAATATTGTGTACGTGTAGAGCAACAATAGAGTATGAAAAAAAAACGTCGAGAGAGAGAAAAAAAAAGTAGGCAGCGCACTTTGACGCAGTAGTCCAATTGCCGATGATAATGATGCACTCAGGCGGCAGACTTGAAACGGCATCAAGTGAAAGAAACCGAAAACCTAAAAGACTAGTCCCGACTCCGAGGGCCGGTGGGATAAATGTAGATTTGAACGCCTCGAATTTTCATTTCTCTTTTGTGGCCCAAGCGGCTTCTCTGCTTTTTTTTTCCTCTCCCAATTTCTTTTCTTTCCTTTTTTTTTTTTTTACTCGGCGTGGGCAGAGTTCAACTAATTGAGTTGGGAATTTTTCGCAAAATGCCATGACCAGCGGTCGCCGGTCTTCAAAAGATTGCGCCGCCTCAACTGGCAACTGGCAACTGCAACTGCAACTGCAACTGCAGCTAAGCATGTTGCAACCATGACTTTTCGACTTTTAACTCTAGCCAAACTGTGGGCGATGGCTACTTCTATGGTGGTGTATTTGTGTGTGCGTGTGTGTGTGTGTGTGTGCATCCTGATCCTGGCGCATTTTGACAGCCGCGACAAAACTAATTGATTTCAAAACGGCTCAAAGCCGACAGATCCTTAAAATGCTCGCCCACACAGGCGCAAATCAGCTGCTGCTAAAAAATCGAATGCCTCACAAGTTTTAGTTTGAAATTATTAATTTAAAAGTTTTTGATATATTTAAATATGTATTTTTTTAATAACAGTGTTTAACTTTCTGCGTTGCCCCCTTAACTAATTTCTATTGTATTTGTTTTAACCAACTGTTGCTTTTATAAGTACTTTTTAAATCATCTGTTCTCATCTATCTCCGCGGGATCTCTGACCGTGCATAGATGAAAACACCTTTCCCCGCTACTAATACCTAACACTAATTAATACCTAACACTAACTTATTTTTGGTCTGATTGGGTTTTTCTGGGTTTTCCCCAATCCTTGCAACAAATGTTGGACCAATTTTGCTTTTTAAACACCCCCAGATTTTATATTTTATATTTTTACATTTTATATTTTTAATTGTCAATTCTTTTTAACTTTTATTATATAATTTTAATTAAAATTTTTTTATTTTAAACCAAATCATTTAAATGTCTTGTAAATTTAAATTTTCTGTGTCTGACTGTTTCTAGTCGACATTAAATAAATAAATAAATAAAAAAAAAATAAATAAATAAAATAAATATATATTTATTTTTTATACATTTATCTATAATTTCATAAAGTTTTAAATTTATATTTCTTTGTCTGACGGTTTATAGTCGACATTAAATAAACAAATAATAAAACTATTTTTTCTTAGTTAAACAAACATCTAAATTTTCATGACTTTTTCAATAAAAATTGAAATCTTGTCCTTGCATTTTTTTTTATTTTAGTCAATTTTTGGAATTGTATAAAATATTATTGTTGTACATACAAAAATTAATTTTATATACCAACTTTATTTCAATGTAAAATTATATAAGATATATGAATATAACAAAAAACCCATTTAAACTAAATAATCAGTACTTCTCGGCAGTTTTACGATCTGTTAAAAATATGCGAAGAATTTGCGATTTGCATGGATTTTAAGCCGTAACTGTGCGTTGTTTAGTTGATTTGCGTTGAGAGCGTCAAATGTGTCACAGTAACTGATTGGTGATCAGCAGTTTGCTCCATGCTGTCCGGCCATGATGTGGCCGCCTGTTGGGTGACATTATGGTTTCATTGCCCGACCACACTTAGGCCAGGCTTCATGCTTCTCCGGCCACGCCTGACAGAGATAGAGAACTGCGAAACGCAGAAAAGAGGAAGAGACATTGGCGAAATTCCACGTAGATGCCACACGGACACGGCCGCAAACAATGTGCATGTAATTTGGAATTAACGCCACAAGATTCGCCCAGGGGGGAAACTTTCGGGGCCCCCTTTCGTTACGCCGCTGGTGTTCATTGAGTCTCATAATTGATCGTAATGTGCGATATACTACGGGCCCGAGGCCTGTCAACAGCCCGCACTCGGACCGGCCCGACTGTCAACAGCAGGACACTCTCAGTGTGTGCAGGACATTCTTCGTTTTTGCATTTGTCGCGCTCGACTCGCACTTCGTGTTGCCTTTTGTCCCTGCAAACAGGACGAAGAATATGTAGAAGAAGAGGCAGAGTTTCTCGCAGGATCGAACAATGCACATGATCGATCGCTGTTGTGTGGGCCAGTTTTGCCTGCTCCTTACTTGATTCGGCATGCCTCGAGCAGAGATCCTTGCCCAGTGCCAGGATCTATGCTTGGAGTATATCTGGCTGCAGGCCCCGCAAATCTATTTGCTTTATTGATAAATCGCTAGATTTGAATGAATCCTGGTCTTAACTTCTAGGTATATTAGCCTGCTATATGGCCTGGCTTTATGACCTGGCTTTATAGCACAAGTTTATAGCATGCAGGTAGTTCTTTAACTTGTGACGTTTCCTGTTCACAAAATGTCAGCTTGCAAGTTGGCGAGCAACAAGTAATCAACTTATAATATAAAAGATCTTTTTAAATAATTAATTATTTTATATAATTTTTAATAGTAAATTTAATATATATGTGACTAAAAAAATTTATATTTGTAATATCTTATTACCTGCTTCCAACATTATTCTCTGTCTGAGAATGTTTCCTTTAAAGAAACTGTGCTCATGTTCACATATCTTGAATCTTTCTGCTACTTTACGATTTCTTTTAATATATATGATAACTTATTTTAATCAAATGCTTAAAGACATTATTCTCAATCCGAATAATTTTATTTCCTGCTTCAACATTTTTTTTTAGTATTTTATCACACCTGTTAAACTATGAGAGTAGAATTTTTAGGCTCTCTAAATTTTGTTTCTACCTAAATTCAAGTATCAGATTTCTGCATTTATTAACTAGCTGAATTTTATTTCTTTTGTTTTTCTCAGATTATCAATATCATCTTATTTTAAGATTCGATGATATTTTTGCCTTAGTTAATCCCTCAATGCATAGTAATAATAGAACACAACTATTTGTAATGATTTACCCAAAATATTTGCCAAATCTATTCTCTATCCGAAATACTTAGCTATGTTAGGATTGTTATAGCTTTCTATTAGATCTCCCCGCTCAAACCTCTTTAAATCTGACAAAAGTCTTTAACTGAAACCAACAGAGCTTACTTATAAGTCAGACTGTATACCAAATGTTTACTTGGATCCATTTCGAGTATCATCATCACATATCCATATCAAATTCAGTTCGTGGCCAAAGCTAATTCTCAAGAAGCGTGATTTATATAAATCTGTCGCGAAAATAGAACAAATCCCTGGACTTGCTTAACCCTTTACTTGAGAACGGGCACAGGGGATTTACCTGCCACTTGAGCTCCATTGAGCTGTTGAAAATCATGCGAAAATCAGCACAAAATTGTTAAGCCAATGTGGATTGTCAAGTAATCCTAGAGAACGAAAATCCCTGCAACTGTAAACTGAACTAATTTTGAGAGTGGATTAAGCGAATATTCCACGAATTTGTTGTTTTTTGATTAAAGCGCAGTTTGCTGCTGTTGTTGTTGTGCTTCTCCTCGTTGCTGTTGTTGTTATTTTGTACCAATTAACTGTGCAATATGCCATATCAAAACAAGAGCGGCATATACTGAGTGAGTGCGAGCGAGAGAGAGAGAGATAGATAGATGAAATAATGAACAGAGCAATACGCCTACAAGGCGAGTGGCGCGCCAACCCCTGTTTGGATTGGATGTAATGGATATTTTGACGCCGAAGCATGCAAACGGGCTGCAAATAAACATCCACAAGTTCCAAAACAAAACGACAACAAAAACAAACAGCAACTGGCCGAGCTGCGTGCGAGTGTTTGTGTGTGTGTGTTTCTGTGTGTGGATGGCAAGTGGAACAAAATGGTCTGCCAAACCGGTTCGAGCGAGAGGCGGAGTCTTTGCTCGCTGGCTACCTAGCAAGCCTGCTCTCTCACTCTCTCTCTCCGTGTACAAGGGGTGGCTGCGTGAGCGAGCACGCGCCTCTCTGCATGTGTGTGTGAGCGAGAGCGCGCATGTTCGCCTGTGTGAGTGAGCGACGCTTGCGTATAAATAGCGCGCCTTGCTGCAACAGAGAGTCAGTATTGAGCTACGCTTTGCAACGTGCACAACAGCAATAAACAGTTAGTAAATCTCAGTCACGTGCTTCTCTGTGCTTCCAAAATTGACAAACCAAAAAGAAAGACATTTGCTAAAATGGTGAAAAGTGTCTGCGAAATGGAATTCAAGAGCAATTTCTCCATCGATGCCATATTGGCGAAGAAGCCAACAGCACCCGTTATCAAACACGAACCAATGATGCCACATCAGGCACATCACATCAATCATCCGTATCATCCATATGCCAACTCTGATGGCGAACTCTCTGCTTCCGAAGATTTTGATAGTCCTTCAAGGACCAGCACGCCCATGAGCAGCGCCGCCGAGTCGCTCTCCTCGCAACACAACGACAAGCTGGATGTGGAGGAATTCGATGATGAGGATATTGAGTTGGATGAAGAGGACAGCGATGGCAGCGATCAGGCCAGCAATCCCAGCAAGAAACAGAAGCTCAGCGCCGGCAGCAATGATACCAAGAAACCACCGTATAGCTACAATGCGCTCATCATGATGGCCATCCAGGACAGTCCCGAACAGAGATTGACCCTCAATGGCATCTATCAGTATCTGATCGATCGCTTCCCATACTTCAAGGCCAACAAGCGGGGCTGGCAAAACTCCATACGCCACAATTTGAGCCTCAACAAATGCTTTACGAAAATACCGCGCAGCTATGATGATCCCGGCAAGGGCAACTACTGGATTCTGGACCCCTCCGCCGAGGAAGTCTTCATTGGCGAAACCACCGGCAAGCTTCGTCGCAAAAATCCCGGCGCCAGTCGCACCCGTCTCGCCGCCTACCGCCAGGCCATCTTTTCGCCGATGCTCGCCGGCGGCTATGGTGCTCCAGCTGGTTACGGCTATCCTGGCATGCCCTTCGCCGGCGCCGCTGCTGCCGCCGCCGCCGCCGCGATCTATCAGCGCATGAATCCTGCCTATCAGGCAGCCGCCGCTGCTGCTGCTGCCGCCGCTGCCGCTGGCTATGGCCAGCCGCAGTTGCAGTATCAGACCGGTCCTGCGCCACACAGCAACAATCATCCGCAGCTGCAGGGTTATCCTGGCGCACACATGAACGCCGAACTCTTCCAGCGCATGCAGTTCTTTGGCAAGTTTCCGGCCAGCTAGAGCCTTCCGGTCGTCTGCCACGCCCAGCGTTTTGGTTTGATGGGACAAGGCTTTGATTAAGCCACCGCAAGGAGCCGCCGCAAGGAGCCGCTCGCACAAAAACCCCTTTTGACTTCTAAATACTTGCATTTAGCAACACGACAACACAAAAACAACAACAACAAAAACAAAAGCCAAATATTTTTGTGGCCTCCACCGGCCTGGACCGCCGGTTAGCTCCTTCTGGCCAGCATTTGTACAGCAGCAGCAACTACAGCTGCCGCCTGCCACATGCCACCTGCCTCCTGCCTCGCCGCCACACATCTCTCAGAATGGCGGCTTGTAGTTTGGCTACATTACAAATTGTACATATTTATCATATACAAATAATTAATATAAATAAATAAAACTTTTCAATGAAAAAAAAAACTATTTTTGTATTTATTATGAATTATTTTCAAAATTATTGTATTGCATTTGAGCTTTTTTTTTAAGTTAACTTTTTTAAAGTGGAACTTGCTCTTCAAATTATTTTTCGGTTTATTTTTTGGTGATCTTTAAGCAATTTATTTTATTATATTGTATTATTATGAAAAATTGTTAGTTATATTTTTAGATTCTTTGCTGAACTTTTAGCGATCTTAATTTACTTTAGCAATTTCTAGCTACTTTAATTTATAGATACAGCAATTAGATCATTTTATAAATATTTTTATTTTTCTTTTAATTTAATTCTCATCTTTAACTATTTACAGCTACTTTTAGCTATACATTTAGCTGCTTTTCAGCATATAGCTAGCTTGTTTAGCTACTTTTTGTGAGCCATTAGCTGCCTTTTTAGCTGCATTTAACTGTCTGATGACTTAATTAGGCGGCAAACATAGAAATTTGTTTGAAGCTTCACAAACAGAAAGAAAAGGGCGATGGTCTCAGTTGTATTTGTTGTTGTTGTTGTTGTTGTTGTTTGTGATGTTGTCTCAATTTCTTGGCTCTTTACATGGCCAGTGACAACTCCAGCTGTGCCCCGCGCCGCAGGTAACCCAACAGTGTGATCCCTGATCGGACTCCTTGCCGGGGTCCAGTTCCAGCCAGGCCATTGTTTAAGCAGCACACTTCTATTTGCCTATACTACACACACACACACACACACACACCAACACACATGTGTGTAAATAAAGCAATTTTTCTTAACTTTTGTTATACAATTTTTCAACTAATATGCCCGGGTAAAAGTGAAAGATGAGAACCCTAGAAAAAGGGCACCGACAATACCCAGAGATCACTGTTTTTTTTTCTCCTTAGTTCTTCTCTTTATCAGAGGCGTTGTTGAATATTTCTCAAACTGTTTTTGTGTTCGGAAACCCAATGTTGATGTCTATATTTGAAAAATATTCAATGCGGCAGTTGCTTTGATCACTTGCAACTGTGTGTGTGTGTGTGTG
Organism: Drosophila maculinotata; assembly: GCA_035045305.1. NCBI lineage: Eukaryota > Metazoa > Arthropoda > Insecta > Diptera > Drosophilidae > Drosophila > Drosophila maculinotata. The sequence continues at coordinate 45,296 of JAWNPD010000551.1, read as the reverse complement.
TGTGTGTGTGTGTGTGTGTGTATCTGTGTGTGTTAAGTGCGCATTTGAGTGAAACATGTGAGAAAAACGGAGCATCAACATTATCAACATAATGATCATTCTCATCGTCATCCTCATCGTATCCATCGATGGCATCAACAAGTTCTAGTCTGTTTTTCCCCCCTGCTCATATCATAAATACTGCGCTTTTCTCTCTCTCTCTCTCTTTTTCTCTTTCTCTATCTCCTATCTCTATCGCAGGCGATTTGTAAACGAAAATGATAATTAATAACATCGTTAGTCAGTTCGGATGGGGAAAATACACATATATAAGCATGTATGTATGTATGTAGGATCGGTAGCAATTATCATACTCGTATTTTCATCGATTTTCTTTTTAACCATTTTCAATAATTGTAAATTATTGTTGGTCTGTTTTGGGTGTTGTTTGTTGTTTTGGTGTTGGTAAATCATGTTATTGAAACGATTAGCTGGCAGTTTTATAGGGTGCCAAGCAGCCTTACAAATAGATGGGGGAGCGCAACCATAGCGGGGGGATTAAGTGGATCTGTTGTGTAATGTTTAAAGTCCGGAGTTTATTTGACAGTTACTGTGAACGATACAAATTTTGAAATAAAATAACATAGTCTTTATCTTGATGCTGGCAAGGATCATGCTTTAGTATTTTAATTTAAGGCATCTTGACTTTTATTTGAATAAATTGAAAAAGGGGTAAATAAATCGATGAAACAATATTCAATCCTTTCTAAAAAATAAACAATTAATATATTTTCTGTACTTTTCAGATCGTTTCCGTCCGACTATTCCTTGAAATCATGTTGGTAAGTATCTATATATAATTAAAAATCTTTATTTAAATATTACATTAATTTACCAATTGAATTTTCTCAACTTGAATATTATTTTGATAATTTTGCAACACACACTTATTAAAGATAATCCTGCATCATAGATTACTGCTTACATGTGTTGTCTTAACCCAATCTTTTGCTCATTTCAGTTGTATGGTGTGATATGTATGGATATTTGGGGTTTATGTACGGCTTAAGAAATTGCAAGAGTTAAATCGCCTTGTGGGCCCACACATAAATCCTATATGCTATCCAATATTTTGCATATACAAACTATGCTTAGCCGGCGACTTAAGATATGAAACTTTGTGTACGATTAGACAAAAGACTTTTTGCAAAGGTATAGGTATAGTAATAAGGATAGGTATAGGTAGGTATCTATATATAGAGTACGGGTAACGGGTCATTGTTTGATTGGGCAGTTGCCCAGCTTAAGTAGCTGCTTGTTATTGAAATAGTTTTGGATGAGCGCATTATATACTTAACACATTTCTACAATTCCACAATTTGCGCTGTATGCTGGCTGCTCCAGTGCACGGGATTTGCTGAATTGGAATACGGATTGAATTTAGCAATCCACTTACCTAAGCCAGGACAACCTCAAGGCTCGATCCTGCGTCTAAGTCGCTAAAGCAGTTTGCCGGCTAAGACGGTTGCGGGTTGATTGTGTTGATTGTCTGGATTGTTTGAGCCTCGAGCAGTAGCAGTAGCTGCCAGGGATTTGCTTAACTGTATCACAGACTCAAATTTGAACTCCGAACTCGGAGTAGCCGCCGCAGGAGCAGCGGCAGCACGCGTAGAGTTGTTTCTTAACCAGTTTGCGAATTGGCTTAAGTGCTCGACATGCAATTTACAAAGATAACAAGCAGCAGAAGCAGCCGAAAAACGGATCTGGCTTACTTATCTTATTACCCGGGTTAAGTGCAGGGATTATGTTGTCGAAAGAGCAGCACAGCCAGGAGCTGCCCGCCCGTCCGTCCGTCCGTCCAGATGCACAAGCTGATTACCTTTAGGGTCTCTCCTACTCTCCTACTTACCGTTCACCTACCACCATGCTGCGTGGCAACGTGTGCCGTTTGTTACACTTTTTGCAACATTTAGACTGCCCCAGGATGTGAAAAAGAGAACACACACACACACACACAGAAGGACCTCATCTCCTGCTCGGTAATCTAAGCCCAGTTTCATTAATGATTCAAGCCCATCGCCGGGGGTTGAGACTTTTTCTCTCATCCTCTCAGTCTTTGCCTTGTTTCATAAATATTTTATACATATTGTATATAGATCGGTTACTTGGTTGCTTTGTCTGCTGCTCAGGTTTAACCCAACGCGTTTTGGTTTTAGTCGCTTTGTTTCGCAAGGATTGAGTTCTTGAGGTGCTACTCTATAGAGATTGTAATAGGCAGATACCACTTTTGGCATTAGTTCTTGGCTGTTGCAGCTATTATCGACTAGACAACTTTGTCAGGCATGAGCGCGGAAGATGTGTCGAAAGGGAGCGGTAATGTGTTAGCTACTCGATGAAGGGAATGCATAGATTCGCCAAAACTAAACCGATTTTTAATCCCAAGGCTATTTTGGACATTGTTTTTTATCTCTATCAATTCTACATTCATAATTGAGAAACTAATTTTTTTTGGGATTTTCTGTCAAAAATCGTTACATAAATATTGACAGGTTAAGTCCCAGTTTCCTAAAAATTACCTTTTCTAACTTCAACCTGCCATAACTATGTAAAAACTGACCCAATCTTCAATTCCGAGGTCATTTTGATCATGGTTTGTCCTCCTTAATAATTCTACATTCAAAGTTGTGAAATGTTCGATTTTCGGATTTCATGTCAAAAATCAGGACAAGAAGTTCCCAAGTCCCATAAAATGCCCTACCCAGACTTCAAAGTGCCATAACTTTGTCAAAACTGGCCCGATCTTCAATTCCAAGGTCATATTGATCATGGTTTGTCCTCCTTAATAATTCTACATTCAAAGTTGAGAAATGTTAGATTTTCGGATTTCATGTCAAAAATCAGGCCAAGATATGAAGTTCCCAAGTCCCAAAAAATGCCCTTCCCGGACTTCAAAGTGCCACAACTTTGTCAAAAGTGAGCCGATCTTCAACTCCAATGACATTTTGATCATGGCTTGACCTCTACAACAGTTCTACATTTAAATTGGACAAACTAATTTTTCACTGTAATTTTGTTCATGTCTCTGTATTAATAATAAACACATTAATTTCCTCATTAATATGTTATTTATGTTACAATCGTACTTAACTCAAGGCTATATGCAGTATCATATGTCAACTTATTATCATTGATTTATGTCTGCAACTGCAACTGCAATTGCAATAAGCGACCTACAAAACAGACACTAAGTTGTTGAATTACGTATTTAAATTTCGCTACACTATCGATCGAAAGACAACCGTGTCAGATTGTAGTTCGATATAGTGACAGATTGAAGCCTTGCAAAGTCTTGGTCGGGTTTGTCACCTATGTTGTCCCCATTCCCCATGTCCCCCCTTGTCTCCACCTCTCTCTCTCTCTCTCTCTCTCTCTCGCACTCTTCATATTAAGAGCGACCACACAGTGACCACAAAATGTGTTTTTAATTGAAGGCAATGTGTGGTGGCTGCCCAGTTTGGTCATAGCTAAAAGCAATGAATGGTTCAGATGAGGGCAATACATTCAAATATTTATTAATAAAATAATTGTTAACCCATGGACGACGGGCACAAATACTAATCAAATAATGGCAATACAAACAGCAACAACAATGACCAAAAACCTCATGAAATTGTAGCTGCCTAGCGATGAAAATATTTGAAAAATATTTAAGCGACACACAACAAACCGCCAGCATGTGGGTTGTTTTGCCACAGCACTGAGTACACTCGAAAAAAATAGGCAGATGAAATGAAATTTGTATGAAATAGAGAAAAGCTAATTAATCACTAGAAATCATAGAAACTTTTTAAATATATACATTTATACTTTCAACTTGACATATTATTGATTGCAGATTGTATTTCGCTGAGTGTAGCTGGTAGGTGGATCTATAGTCTATTCGACGGACGAGAGTTGCTCTTTAATTAGTTTCTTTCATTATCTTGGCCTCTCTGTTGACCCGAATTTCAATTAAGTTAATTTACGCGCCACACATCGAGGGCAGGCATCAGGGGGCACTCAGTCTGAACTGGGACTCGGACTGGGACTCGGACTCTGACACTGGGTGCAACCTCTCTCAACGGAACCAATTCACAATAATAAATAAATGTGACTGAGTGTACGATATGAATGAATAGTAGTAGTAAGTAGTGCTCCTCTCCTCCTCCTCCTCTGCTGGCCAATTGTTATCGTATCGGATGAGGCATGCCACAAAAAAATACAACTAAAAATACGCGCACAATTAAAAGAAATTATGAATGAGTAAGAATAATGAATGCACTTGAAGTAATATGCTCAGATGACTGGACCCGCTCTGAAACCGCTGATTGAGTGAGTACACTCTGGTATTACTATCCTCCCCCCCCCACTTCCCCACCCTGAAACGGAAGTGAGTTCAGACGGGTTGACAAGAAGACTGGGGAAATATTGTGCATGACAACTTGGCATATGAACTCTTGTTATGAGACATTTCGAGCATGTTTACAGATGTTACAGTTAACCAGTACAGTTATAGCACGCGATTTTTAAGCAAGTTCTTTTTATTTATGAAAGAAAGAAAATAAATAATTATCATGCATACGAATTTTCATATGTCATAATTAAATATATATTAGACACTAGCCAATCAGTAAAGGGATTTCAATAAAATATTTTTATGTTTCTTATTTTTCTTAAGATCAGAAGGTTGTTTATTTTTGTTACTTAGCCAAAATATATCTCCACTTCCTGAGATATATTTTCTCTGTGTTTCATATAACCCAAGAATACATTTTATTGATTTAATACTTATACTAATAGACTTTTTTACCAACTGTGTATTTTCATTTAAGGATTAATATTTAAAATACTTTTCCTATATCAACTGTCTGCTAAAAGAACTTCGTCTTCACGATAAACCGTCAACTAATTGGTTTTTAGCTACTTGTCATTTCATACTTTCAATTGCTCTTTGCTAACCCCACTTCCTTTGCAGATCTTAAAGATATTGATAGAGCCCATGTCATTTGACAGATTTCACACTGATAGAGACGGGGTCTGACTGGGTACCGAGGCATTCAGCTGGGCAACCATTGACTGCCAACACATTGGACAAATTAAGCCAGGGCCAAAGGGCCCAGCCAGAGATGGACCTCAATTAAATTGATTTGGATCAGCAAAGTGACCAGAGGCATCAACGGGCAAGCGGCACCAGCATAATCAAGCAAATTCTGCCCTCTCTCTCTCTATCTCTCTCTTTCTCCTGCTCTCTCTCTCTCTCTCTATGTCACTTTCTGTGTTGTCCGATTATGTAGCAATAAATCCGCAAATGAACCCGCAGCAGCAGTTCCAGTTCAAGTTGTGGACTCGGAATTGGAAGCGTGGCCACTGACTTTTAAGCTGGGCCACAGCCACAACAGGCACCCTTGTTATACCCTGTAAGCATTCGAATTGTGTAAAAGGGGTATCATGAATTTGTGCAAGTGTATGCAACAGGCAGAGGCAGGCAGCTTGCTATATACATATATTATTGATCAGGTCTATGATATTATTTGATATACCCATATACATCTGTTGAAATCGGAGATTAGCCATCCTCACCACGGGATCTACTTTCGCTACAAATTAAATACATATATGCTTGTTAATTGATAAATGAAAGATTAAATGTATATAAATGTATTTAAATGTATTACAGACATAGATCAGGAATATTTGATGGTTGAAAATTACCGAAAAAGGTTTCCTTGTTGATAGAAACTTTCCGATTTCTAATTTTAGTTTGGTGCTGCCTACAGGGTATCTGTCAGTTGGGAAGAGAGTTCTCTGGGTTGTTGTTATAGCTGCTGTTGCGCTTTATTTGGGCTCGTTGTTGCTGTTAATTGTTACGCAGTTCATTAACACACAACACACACTCGCACACACACTCGCACACACACTCGCACACTCGCACACACGCAAACAACACCACATTGCAAACACCACAAACACAAATCATGCTTGCCCCTTTAAGTTGCCACCCTCGCGTGGCACACGCGACCAGTTCCCACTTCCCACTTCCCAACTGTGCCCAGTTGTGCACCCCACCCTACCCCTTACCCCCCCCCCCCTGCCTTTACCAGCAGCAACAGCAGCAGCAGCAGCAGCAACATCAGCTAACGATGACATCTAAGCGGTTGCACGTCGACGCTAACGACTCTGCTGCTGCTGTTGTTGTTGTTGTTGTTGCTGGTTGTTGTTGTTACTACTAGTTGTTGTTGTTGGTTGTTGCTGTTGTTGGTGTTGGCGCTGCGTGAGTTTTGGCAGTGTTTCTTTTCGTTAAATGCGTGTAAATCAGTTTATAACACATTGTCAACAATTATCAAGTGTTGGGACAAAAAAGGGGTGCTGCCTCACATTTCCTCTGAGGGAGGGGGGAGTGAAAGCTGCTTTTTTTAATGGAGTTGATGTGCTATGTGAACCGTTAGATGTGCTGCTTTTTTAATAGTTCTTGTATTTCTGTTACTATAGAAAATATTCTTGGTTTTCAAAATTATATTATTTCTAGCGATTTTATTTACTATAAAATACTATTTTTAGCTTAAACGAAATGACAAAGACCATATAAAAACTAAGGATTTGAAAACTGTTTTTAATTTGCATATGTAAATCATTTTTTAATTTATTAGGCACAGTTTTAAAAGCTAAAAAATTAACGGCTTTTTTTAGTATTCTGGATTATAAGTGAAGAGTACAAGACTTATATGAAAATTAATATTTGAGTCATCAATTAAAATCGAATAAATACTTTAAATAATAATATTATTGGACAATTGATTTTCCAAGAATTCTACAAAATGTATTTATCCATTTTATAGTTGCTTCGTTTTGTTAGGGTATTCATCAGGCAGCCTAGCTATCAATTGTACGCTTCTAAGCTCAATTTTGTCCTGCGCCTGCCGTTAACCACCCGTTGTTAAACATACGCTGTTTCACACCGAACCCCCCTCAGCTTGCAGCAGCCCCTTGCACCCTTAGCTTACCATACCACCCCCTCGCCACTTGTAGCACACTCGTTTGGCTGTTTATTTGCAAAACGAAACACACGATAATAACAACAATAACAAGTGGGAGAAGCGGGAGTAGCGGGAGGAGGAGAGTGAGAGCGAGAAAAGGAAGAGTGAGAGCGTGAGGGATGCCAATGTCCAGGAGCTGTCCTGTCCATTGTCCTGCGAAACCGGAAAAGCTGCTGTGCGTGATTTCAACAAAATTTGGCCAATTTGTCAGAGAAAACCCAGGGCTCCCGCACCCCCGGCCAAAAACCAGGGCATGCCCACTAATTTGTAGCTACAACTGTAAATGTTACAGTACTTAACTGCAAGGCTGCGCCTTAAACGAAATCAGATGTCAAGGCATCGAGAGGTTTAACCTTAACCTTAACCTGAACCTCAACCTGAACCTTAAACTTAACCCTTTGGCTTTAATCGAGACAAATCCCGCGTGCTGATGTTGGAAAATATTTGTGTGCCTAAGCGACGGCGATTAGTCTGAAAAATACTACTCCAACAACTAGTCCAGCTTGAAGTCCACGAAAGATGAGATTAATGCGCGCTAAGCTAAGTCCGCAAATCCCCAGAGACAATCTAATCCTTGCTTAACTCATTGGACGCGACGCGCCGAGGCGAGGTGAGGCGAGTCCTGGGCGTAGGTAAGATCAATTTGCAACAACATCTTTGGCTACTGTGCTGCCGCAGGCTGTTTCGCATGTAAACAGACAATATAAACAACGGAAGCACAATGCCTGATGTCCCTGATGTGGCTGATGTGGATGTGAAACGGATCCTTAACCCGTTCGACGCTCGCCGGTACCCGCCTAGCCTTAGGTAGCCGGTGGTCGATTGCCGCCCGCGCTTAGGTAGCCGCCCGCCACTGTTTGCATGCCATCGCGTTGATCCGTTGGACAAACAAGCTAATCCTGCGGTTAAACTGCCATTGAGTTGATCAAAATAAGGCAGTCGCTATCCGGAAGGACATCGCGATCCGGCTGTAGGCGTATCAACTTTACCGACCCAGCGAACGGATTGAGCCGCTCTCCTCAAGACCAGGAGCAGCATCAGTAGCTGGTAGCTGGTAACTGGTCAGGTCAGTGGGTTAAGTGCAAAAGGGTTAAGATGCTCACGGATTTATTTGCGTCCCTTTTTGGGCAAATATCAAAAGTCTGCACAAAACTAACAAAACTAAATGCCAGCTATAAATCTGGCTGATTACTAAAGTACTCTCGCCCCCTTCAAAACTATCCGATACCCTCAATCCCGCTACCCGCTACCCGCTACCCTCAACCCGCTACCCGTCTCTCGATTCTAGAATATATGTACTTTATGCCATTTTGTGTCCAATGCGTATTTTGTTTATCATATTTGATTTGCGGCTCTCGACAACAGTGGTTCGAGTATTTCACATTTCTATAGTTTTTATCAATGAAAATTTGTTGTTTCTTTTTTTTTGGGTTTGCTATTTGTCGCATCATTTTATGGCTTACTGTTTCCGGTCTGGGTAGAGTTGATGGAAGGTTTTCCACCTTGACAATTAATTTAAAAATGAATGTAAGAATTGTCTTTTTTTTATAGGTTTTTTATCATTTGATTTTTTCTGGATATGTCAAGATTGTTTCGTACATTACTTAGCTGAAATTTATTCACATCTTTCATTCTAAATGTATCTAAATATAATTAATTATAATATAAAACTGTGAAACTAACGTTACGATTTCAGATAATGTTTGACACCACTGAAAAGTGATCAACATTTATTATAAATAAATATAAGTAAAAAACATAATAAAAACGCGTGTTATATAAAAAAACATAGCCTTTATTGCCGCCACAACAAACTTATTGATTTGGATATCTGTGAACATAGTAGCCAACTCTGTAACCAATTTGATGCAGCGGATACTTGGGAATTAGATACTCCAATCTCTGATTGCGCCTCAGGGCGCACTCCGCATAGTCGCGCCATTTGTCCATAGCCGTTGAATGGCACTCCTCGCTTCTACCCTGATCAAATATCTGACGTCGGAGTTCTGTCCAAATGGGCCGATGCGAACGTGTCCCGTTATAGATCTTTTTTCTGATCCAGCCGTTTACTACTGGGATATTATATATGGTACTGCGTTTCAAGCATACTGTATCCATATTATCATATCTATGTTGTAGAAAGAGACTACGGTTTATTTTGGGGCTAGAAAGACCGACAAATTTATCACCTAGACTTTACAAAATAGACGCGGCATTCTTATAAGGTAGATATTTCTATGATTTGTTTTGTGTACAAATGTAGAAATAATTAATTCAGAATTAGGGACAACACATTTTCCGAAAGTAACGGTGCATTGTAGAACACTTTAAGCAAACAATGTCTTGAAACTCTGCTTTTCAGAAATATGTTTCAAAAAAATAGATCGTATTTCTGATAAGCAGAATAAATACGATATTTTTTGGTAATGGCAACATTTCGACTTTTTAAGAAATGCATTTCGCATACTTGTAAGTTAATTGTAGAAAATAATATACATACATATGATTTCCGGCTATATGGGCGAATTGTGCAAGTAATTCTATATGTACGATTGGGTAATAGTATACGAACTTTGGGTAGTAATCCGTTATCATTTCCCTTTCCACCCGCATGCGTTCAATGGTTACACGTGGATATGGGTGGAAGCGTGTATCCTTCCAAAAATTGCCAAATGTCGGGCCCCAATGTATCGCAACCCAATCGCCTTTTTCGTTTTTATGGAATCTCGGAACGGATACTGTTAGCTCCTTGGGCGTAGTACCACCGGCACCACCACCGGCAGCACCAGCGGCATCACCAGCGGCAGCACCAGCGGCAGCACCAGCGGCATCACCCTGGGCTAAAAGTTTTAGGTCTGGAGTTACTACGCGATCGCGTTCTCTTTTCGTTGGAAATAGACGCATTCTCTGTTTCAACTGGTTCCACGGATTAACCGCTTCCTTTTCTGATAACGATTTGTTTTTGGCCAACGCCATTGCCTCATTTTTCGAAATCGGACCTGCATTGGAATTGTCCAGTTTTATAAACTGCAATATTGACTTATTAATATTATGTTTATAGGAATGTATATTTATACCTACAATAAATAAATAGCCGATGGCTAAAACACTGAGAGAATTTGGTAATAGCATTTCGAAAAAACTTTTACAGGGATTTTGTCTGACTTACATTCAACATTGAATATCGAATGTCGAACTTTACTTAATGAAGCATAAAGAAAAGAAACAAATTGTTGACCAAAAATGCATACAATAATCAAACCCAACGAACGCTATGTGAGTAGAGGGTATATAATGACCAGCTTTCAAAAAATACTGTTACTTGAGTGACCAAAACAATTACAAAACAATGGTAATAATAAATATGTACATATTCAATTGAAATACGAGTACACAACAGCAGAACCATCGAAAAATTGTGAAGCCCAGCAATTAAAATGCCGTTGCTGGCGCCATTTTGTTTTGACCTGCGGCCCCCATTGAGCACACAGTGATAGAGAGAGAGAGAGAGAGAGATAGGGAGGGAGAGCTTCAGTGTGTGTGTGTGTTTGAGTGTGGAGCTTTTGCGCGCATGTCTCCACTCTACACGCGAGGCGCACGTCCAATAATTTTTAGCCACACACACACACACACACACACACACATGCAAGCAGACCGCATTCCGTTGTGTTAAGCACAACAACAGCTACAATCCACACAGTTGTGCTGTTTGCACACAATACAATAACTACAACAACAACAACAACAACAACAACAACGTTGGCCAACATGGCGTCGATTTTTATTTAGTTGCTGTTGCTGCCGCTGCATTTGTATTATTTGTTGTTCCTTTACTTATTTTTAGTGCAGGTAAAACATGTTTCACCTTTGCAACTGTCTATTTCTTGGCTCCAATCAAAACGCGTTGTCCTTTCACACACACACACATGTAAGAAAAACGAGTATACGCCCCCAACAAGCGAAAACAATTATTATGATTACAAAATGTGTTTGGTTGCATTTGATTAGGAGTGGCAGCTTGTGGCAGCATTGCCTCATGCGAATTGCAGCAGCTGCTGCTGCCCCTTAAAAGATTCCACGAATTTAATAGTAAAACAAATATATGACTGTAACTAATTGTATCTAATTGTTGTAAAAGGACCTCACTTTAAATCGGCTAAATCGTTTTTGGCTTTTGCATTTTCTATTCGGGAACATGCAAATTTGTGTGGCTTCAAAAGCTTGAAATGTAAATGTTGCATTTACAATTTATATGCTGACAAGATGGGTATATCACTATTGACAAAAAAAATAAAATATATCAAAAAATCAATGCAATCAAAATTAAAAGAAAGAGTTTTTTATTCATTTAAAATAAGATTTAAGGCAAGATTACAAATTGCGATTTTTTACTTCAGATGTTTTTAGTTTTTCAGCGATTACTGCAATTATATATTTAGTAAAATTTGATCAGGTATATTTTTAGATACATACATATATTTAATGTGATTATAAAATAAAATGAAAGTTATAGAAATAACGAAATAGGTTTGATATTTGTTTTCACTGCTGTTTAAAATATTTGTAAACTGTGCCAGAACTTAAAGGGGCAAAATCAGCAAATACAGCAAAGCAACACAATTAACAATGACAACTTTCTGTGTATGCATGTGTGTGTGTGTGTGTGTGAAAACAAGAAATCCATTAACAGGGACCTCTAAAACAACAACAACAACAATAAGAGTAACAAAAGCAGCAGCTGCTTCGAAAAGAGCAAAATAATCACAAAAACCTGGCGTATCAAAATGCAACCCACAAGCCTGGCTGAGAGTGTGTGCGTGTGCCCTCTCTCTCTCTACCCGTGTTAACCCCCCACCCCATCACACACCACACCACACCACACCACATTCGACATAAACGATAAAAGCAAAAACAAAGCCTCCTCGTCGTCATCGTCGTTGTCGTCGTCGCTGGCGTTCGTGTCATGTCAGCAGCAATTAGCAACGAATGGTAAAAATCTGTACACACACACACACATGCGCACATGCGCACACGCGTGAGCGAGCGAGCTATCGCAGGCAGCGTGAGCGCAAGCGAGCGCAATGCCAAATGCGGTCCACAGCTGCCATTGGCTGTTTGGGCCGCAATAGCCAAAGGCAGCAGCAACTGGATTGAGATTTGAACGAATTCGTGTTATTTAGTCTACACAAAACGCCACAGCGCAGCGGACGTGTGAATCCGAGAGTAGCGTGCGAAACGGTAAACGAACGTTAAGCGAGCGTCCAATTTGAATACGCGTGTGTGGGAGGCATTCAATATTTTGCACTTGTGATAACAACAACGATATCATAATAAAAATATATATTAATAAAAACGCAAATAAACATGCAATAACAACAATAAGAGAAGCAAAGCAAAGCAAATAAGAATTGAAAGTGCAAAATGGTGAAAATCGTTGAGGAGCTGAATGCACATCAACATCATCATCAACAACATCATCATCATCACAATCATCATCATCATCCACACAATCATCATCCACAGCCGCCAGCACATTTGAATACCGTCGGCGCATTGAATCTGAATCTGAATTTGAATCTGACGCCGGCAACGCTGCTCATGAAAATGGCGCGAACGCCGCATCTGAAATCCAGTTTCTCCATAAATGCCATATTGCCGGAGACGTTGGAGCAGGATGAGCAGGACGAGCAGCGCCAGGAGCAGCGGGACGAGGAGGAGCAGCAGCAGCAGCGGGCGGACCAGCAAAAGTTTAACAACAATAACAATAATGGTTCACCGCTTGCCTCCGAGCCGGATAGCGATGTGGAGTCGGATTTGGATGTGACCTCCATGTCGCCAGCGCCACACGTCGACGAACCCGAGGAAGCCGAAGTGGATGATGAGGATGCCGATGCGGATGGCGATGGCGATCCGGATGAGGACGTGGATTGTGATAACGATGGCGATTCGGAAACGAAATCAACGGATGGCAAACCCATCAAGGATAAAAAGGGCAACGAGAAGCCGCCGTACAGCTACAATGCGCTCATCATGATGGCCATCCGGCAGAGCCAGGAGAAGCGTCTCACCCTGAACGGCATCTATGAGTACATCATGACCAATCATCCCTACTACCGGGATAACAAGCAGGGCTGGCAGAATTCGATACGCCACAATCTCAGTCTAAACAAGTGCTTTGTGAAGGTGCCCCGCCACTATGATGATCCCGGCAAGGGCAACTACTGGATGCTGGATCCCTCCGCGGAGGATGTCTTCATTGGCGGCTCCACGGGCAAGCTGCGGCGTCGCACCACCGCCGCCAGCCGCTCGCGACTGGCGGCCTTTAAGCGTTCGCTGATTGGACCCATGTTTCCGGGTCTGGCAGCATATCCGCAATTTGGCCAATTTCTCGCATATCCGCAGGCGGCGCCCAGTTTGCTGGCCAGCATGTATCAGCGCTATAATCCCTTTGCGCCAAAGACTCCCGGCATGGTCGGTCATCCGGCTGCAGCGGCGGCAGCTCCTCCACCCGCCTTCATCAGTCCTGCGAGCAGTCAGGAGCTCTATCAGCGTCTGCAGTATCAGCAGCTGTTGCATCAACATGCGGCAGCCGCGGCACTGGCGGCGCATCAGCGGCAGCTGAGTGCAGCGGCGATGCCAACGGCGCCGGCGCCACAGCCCCACATGACCCACCTCGGACAGCCGCCCTCATCGCCCGGTCTCCACCAGCAACAGCAGCATCAGCAGCAGCAACATCAGCAGCAGCAGCAGGCGCACAGTGAGGCAAACTCGCGTTCACCGCAGCCGCTGCTGAAGCCCGTCACAGTTGTCACCCGCAATAGCTGAAGGACCTTCTCGATGTAGTGTATAAGTATTCGTTGTACATAGAACAGCCGCGACTGAGGCGCCTAGACGCTTGTAAATAGACAGAGACAGAGAGTAACATAGACAGACAGCCAGACAGACAGAGAGAGAGAGAGAGAAAGCTCTAACGGCAACTTCGGCTAGCCGAAGCTTTAAATACCCTTACGAATCATTCAAAGTTTACAAATCTCTACAGAATTCAACGAATTTTTGTGCAAGATTTATCAAAATCACATATTAAAAGCTCTTGATAATTATGATAATTTGGCAAAGTGGTGGCTAGTAAATTAGTGCTTTGACACATTCAATTGGTCCACCAATTAAAACGGTCAAGAAATTAGCACTTAATTTTCCATGCATTCAATATACAATTCTTATTACTGGGAAAATACTTTTGTTATAGTTTGTTTTTCAAACAGTTCCGAATATATGTAGAATATCTAGCAATGAACCTAAAAATGTGATTTAAGTTAAACTTACTTCTTTAAAATCCATAATTTATTAAAAGCTGGATTATACATAAATTTCTATGCATTCTCAGCTGAAAATTTACTCTCTCCATTCACTAAAACATTTTAGTTAAATTTTGTCTTACCAAGCCTTAAGAAGAGCTTTTCAAACTAAAGCTTTCTGCTAAAAAATACTTTATTATTTTCATCATTCCGCTTTATAAATGAATCAAATCAAAAATGATTTATTTGTTTTTTATTTTTTTATTTTGAAGACTTCTGCAAGGGTATTTAACTAACTGAAGGTTCTGAGTGTTTCGATAACGATAACGATACTTAAGCGCAGCAGGCAATTGAAACTAAGCACTATTTAATTTATATTATTATTACTATGATTATTATTATGTACTTTAGAAGGCAGACATAAAACAATTGAAATTCTATTGAAATAAAAATGAGAAAAAAACCAACAACTTGCAACAAAATCGTGTTTCAAATAATATTTCTTTGTTTCCCCATTTGACTGGCTAAATTGAACTGCAGTGCGTTCAATTAATCTGTTGTCGCGACAAGAAAAAAAAACGAATGCTGACGGCCAACCGGAAGTCCTTAATAAGTCGCGCACACACACACACACACACACACACACACAGTGGCAATCTGTGTCGCTTGAACCACTGTAAAAATGGTGAGCTAAAAGCCACTGCTAAGTGTCAAATCAAATAAAATTTTAGCGCATGTCCCACACACGCCAACAAAATTGAGAGCGAAGTGAGGGGTGGGGAGGGGGGGGGGAGGAGAGGGGGACGCGTGGAGCGTGCGGAACTCGGAGGCAGCCGCTGATGAAATTGTTTTTACTGACTTGCTAGTCATTATGTTGTTGCTGTTGTTGTTGCACGTCTCCAATATGTTGTCGGGAATGGTAATGGGAATGGGAATTGAATTTCCTACCGAAAGAGACCGAGACCGAGAGAGAGAGAGAGAGAGGAGAAATGCGGGTCCAGACACATTCAGCGTTGGCGTTGATCTGTGAAGATGCAGCCAAATGGAATGAAGTGGGATTTGAATTACTCGTGGCATGCAAGTCAAGCAATTGGAAAAAGTTGCAATAGTTATTAGAAAGGTTTCTCTTCGATATATAGTCATAAAAAAGGCTAGTAAAATATTAATAAAATAAAATTACAATTTACTGATTATAACTAGTTAAATAAAGAATTGCATACGTTTCTTGTTTACGTATCTTAAAAATGTTAATTCTAAATTCTTAGCACTTAATATAGTATCTATAATTAATAAGAAAATCCTGGCACTTATATATATTAATCTCTGACTTGCAGCTTTAATGGGTCATTAAAAAGGTGGATGCAAGAACAAGTGTCGGCCAGTCGCGCAACAGCTTTCCAATTTCCAAGTGTCGCCCACCTTCTCCCCCTGGTTACTCACTGTGAGCCCTTCCTCTTTTTTAGCTACTGGTTATCTTCGTTTTTTACTCCCATCTCTCAATCTCAGTCACTGAGATGCCCAAGTGCATGAATCACTTGCAGTCGCTGCGTTTTCAGGTTAATAAACTGCAGCACGTCTCAAGATCGAAAACTCAAACTCTGGTCGCTTCTCTCTGCTGCTTTCTTTGGGGTCTGGTAACGGGGCGTATGTGGAATATCGCATCCATCTAGTTGACAATTGTCGCCTGACATTTCACAGTTGCACATTTCAATTTAACAGAATCTTAGACAATAATTGGCGACAATGCGACGCCAGTCGCCGGTTCACATATTTTTGAATACCCTGTAAATTTAATAACCTGTAAAAAGGGTAGATACTAAATGCGTAATGTCTAGAAAAATGAATATACATATATGCAGTTACAGAATATATCAAATAACTAAAATACTGTAAGAGCTAGAGTTACTAAGTTTGGTATATAGGTTCTTGTATTCTTCATCTAAATCAAGTTAATTTTTAATTTTTAAAAACTGCCTTGTTTTTTTTTGTTATTTAGAAACAACTGTTACTACTTTGAAACTATTAACAGGGTATCTACTAGCTTTTTAAGTTGCTACTTTAAGTTGACTCAGTAGCTGAGACTGAGAATCAGAATGAGATTATCCAATTCAGTTAGTTAATGCGCGCGAATACATAGAATCCGAATTGTATATAGTATGTATGTACATACATATGTGTGTGTGTATATACATATATACTTACAGATGATTCGTCTTATCTTGTTGCCACATCGTTGTTGTTACAATTTCAATTGAGTTTGTAGCATCTGTTTTGCCTGCTACTCAATTCCATTCAAGTTGCCAATTATGCGACCATTATTCAATCAAAGTAAATTTATTTGTTTGTCTCATTTCCACGTAAACTCGGACGAACCAGCCTCGCAACCATCCAGCGAGCACATTTCTTTCAATCTTTTCGCCTTACGCGACGGATTATGGTCTGTATAAACATTTCGAGTGAATTATCCTATATATGATGTCACTTCTAGTTGCCTCAATTGCCAGTTAAGCTGAATGCGTCCACATGGCTGAAGATATGATTCGGATTCGGATTCAGATTCAGATTCGGATTCAGATTCGGATCGGGTTGTGGCTCGGCAGCTGAACGGCAGCTGAAGTTCAAGAAACTTTTCACAGCTCGAAGATTTACATAGATTGCGGCAACTGGCGCCAGTTTTTCTCTGGTTCTCGTTCTTCGAGTTTAGCTTTGTTATGATTTATAAACTGCTGCCTGCAGTTGTAATGAAGATTCATAGTCGGGCATAGCTTAATGCAACTGCTCTGGAGCTCAACTGATTAACTTGGATTGACTTATGTGGGTTATTGAGTGTTGACAACACTATCTCTTTCTGTCTTTATATCTTGAATTATTGTTCTTATGAGCAGGCGTCTATCAGCACAGACTTCGCAATTATTAGACGTCTTGAAAAAGAGCTAGATTAAGTATTTTGATTAAAGATTCCGTTATTTTTACGTTATTTTTCTATGAGTACTGGAAGGGCATTTCTAGGGACTTTTGAACTTCACATGCCAACCAACACCTTGTCATGATTTTTGACATGAAATCGGAAAATTAGAAGTTTCTCAACTTTGAATGTATAACTGTTAAGAAGGACAAACCATGATCAAAATGACCTCGGAATTGTAGATCGGGTCGGTTTTGACAAAGTTATGGCACTTTGAAGTTTGGGAAGGGAATTTTTTGGGACTTGGGAACTTCACATGCTAACACCTTGTGATGATTTTTGACATGAAATTATAAATTAGAAGTTTCTCATCTTTGAATGTAGAATTGTTAAGGAGGACAAACCATGATCAAAATGACGTCGGAATTGTAGATATATATCATATATATATCACATATATTTCAGTGTTGGGACATTAAATATAGCCCATTTCTGTATATTTGAAATAAATATTAAACATTTCACAAATATGTATCTACATAATATAATTAAGAATTGGTTATACATAAAAAATAAATGTAAAAACTTAATAATAGCAGAGCAACTGTCTGAGCTTAGGGGGGGGCTGTCGGGGGTATCTTTTGTTTGACTTGTGGCCTGGCTAAACTGTAATAATTGGATGAGGCGAACCGAGGCATTGATGATGAGCTGTTGATGATGATGATGATGATGATGATGATGATGATGATTATGTATTATGATGAGTGTGACGCGTCTCTGTAACTGTGACTGGCATGAAGAAATCATTTTTTTAAATTATAGCATGCACATCGATACACAACAAGCCGCAACTAAAGCGGCAAGCGAACAATGGAAAAGGGAGCCGGGTGGAGGGGTGCGGGTTAGTGAAGCGGGATAGAGGGTACGCTTAGGTAGAGATGAAGACACGTCGACTAATGACGATAATTGTGCACCTCATATAAGTCGGCAATGCTTTTTTTTTTTTGGGCTTTAACTGTCTGGCTATTCACTTAGGCCATAAACACAGACATTAACACCTGATTTCGAAGGGGGGGGGGGCTGCTCTACGTGAGCAGGGGCTTAGGGGGGAGGAGGGCTAGTAGTGTGTCGTTTGCTGGAAAGGTGTTTTTCCCGGGCGCGCCCTCATTGTTATGGTAAACAGACAGTTTTTCAGTCAGCAGCTGACCGCTGCTTAATTATAAACGCCGCACGGACTTAATCTGGAGCGAGCAGGCAGCTGGACAATGGACAATGGCTACGAGCAAGGTGGCGAGGGGTGGGGGTGGCGTTGTACACTGAGAGAATATAGTGGTTAAGGGCAGATTGACTTTTTGCTAGGAATGAGAATTGATTTTATATTTCTAAAAGTGGGGTTTTTACTAACTGCATTTTTCTAGTATTTAAAAAAATATATATAAGAAAAAAAAGTTTATAAAATGCATTATATATAAATACTATATTTTTGGCATTCGAGATTAAGTGATAGTCTTTCTACTTTAAAGAAATGTCTTGCATAAAAATTTATATTTATTAATACTTTTTCTGTGAGTGTACGCTTTGTAATGCCGCCAAGTTTAACGTCTGCCGTCGCTGCCCTTGCCACCTGGCACCTGCCACTTGCGGCCACAGTTGTTGGCCAAAATGCGCACCAGAGTTGCCAAACAAATTCTTTTGTTATTTAATTGTAACCAAATTATTTCCACACGCTTTTTGGCTGCTCCATTCTATTGTTCGAGGTGCGCTTTAACCATTGGCCGGCTTTTGTCCGCCAAGGGGGCGCCATTTGTTGTTTTGGCGGTGGGCGACTGCGACGGGGGAGGGGTAGGCAGCTCAACCATTCTTCAGTTACCAGATCTTTATCGCGTTCAGTTTACAAAATTTCGCTCCTAATGAGCGATTTTAAACATTGTTATTCATGACAGCCTCAAACGCTCAACGGTCGCTGCCTTTTCATGTGGTTCCCGAACGACTCTTTTCGACTCTTTTTTCTCTTTTTTCTCATTTTTAGTTTTTTTTTCTCATTTTGCGTAGCCCAAGAGTTGCAACCGATGACGATGACGAACAATTTGCTGTGGGTGTGGCCGCCTCGCGGAGGGCGTGACTTGGTTGTTAAGCGTGCAGCTTTTCAGTAATAACATTCCACATCAAGCTTTTTGGTCTCTTTTTTAATCTAATTGCAGTAGCAACAATCTATTTACACACAAACAAATTGCAAGCTCATGAGAGCCTTGAGGCATAGTTTTAAGGCGCTGTTTTACAAAACTGGCCTATTGGGTGTGATATCTTGTGGTTTTCTGGCATATATAAAACAAATGGCAATAACAAAAATTTAAAAAAAAAAAAAAAAAAATTTAAATAATAAAAATTATTTCTATGTCTAGAAATTTGTGATTATATAGCAAAGTATTATAAATGTTACCAGAAAGAAACTTCTGTAATAAATACGTGATAATTAAAGTCAGCATAATTATAATACAAAACCTTTGCTTAAAATACTCTAAACATTTGAAACTCCCTTCGCTTTGTTAAGCACGTGTTAAATAACAGCTGTTATTATAAGATTTTAACGTAATACTCGCTGATCTTGTGGTCTGATTTTTTCTACTTAAAGGCCAAAAATCCTTTGTTACAAAACCGAATTTCACCCTACACCTTTCATAAGTAGTTCAACTTGTCTTTTGTGTGCGCATAAAGTGCCATATCATTTATCGTATGAATTTCAATGAACTACTTATAGACAGCATCCTTTACCTTTACCACAATGTAGGGCCCAGAAACCCATTAAAGGATAACTACTCACTCCTCAGCCCAGCCACAACTGGCCAACAGATTAGGCCAATAGGAAAATGGCAACACATACGAAAATTGCAACAACATTTTCTTTATCTCCTTTTCTTTTCGCTCTCTTCTGCCCATTGCTCAATATCCTGCAACTTAACTAAACATGTTGCAACACAAAAGGTCAAGGGATCTGCTATTGGATATCTCTTCGAATCGGCTTAGGATTGTCTTTCAGCCGGCAGCTGTACTGTATTGACCAGTTTGGGTAATACGAGCAATAATATTATGCTAGACCAAATTGGCTTAAGATTGCAGAAATGCTCGGTTCCTTGCTTGTGGGGTTGCGAATTATTATCTGGGAAATATTATTGTTGCCGGAACACTTGCAGCTGGGTTTTTTGTGGCAACAGATTGTAATTTCCTGGGAAAGCTTTTAAATTGCAAGCCAAAACACTTGAGCACTTAAAAAGGCGCATGAATATGAAGCCAGGACTCGGCAGGATGACTTCCTCACCCGGACGTCCTTCTCGTCTTGCGGCTGCTCTCTGTGTGTATGTGCGAGTGTGTGTGTGTGTGTGTGTGTGTGTGTGAATTTGATGTGTGCGGCAAACAAACTGATTGTTTCAATACGCTGCTTGGCCGTTTTGTATTGTTGGGAAACAGTCGAAATGGACTCATTGATTCCAATTGACTGATTCCCATTGCAGTTAAGTGTCTGACGCTGCCAACTGCCGCGCGTCCTTCCAGGAGCGCAGGACATGCGCTGAGCCTCGAACGTCGCTGCCTTGTTGACTTTTTGGGCGGCGCTGGCAGCTGAACGTTGATCGGAGGTTTTTTTTCGTCTCTAGTACCCTAACAGAGGGTCTTTCAATTTTGTTAGGTACTGTAAAGATGGTAGTCCTTATAACTGATAAATGTGTATGTGTATATATTGGGATGATATCAAATTAAATAATATCTAATAAATATAAAAGAGTTTCGCACAAAATTTTTTATAACTTTATTTATTTTTTTTTTATTTTTTTTTTTTTTTTTTTACTTTATATAAATATATATATTTTGAGTATTTTGACTGCTTTTTAATTTATATTTAATGTATAATTATGAAAATATATATATATCGAAAAAGGTTGGATTTAAATTTAAGTTTTTAAATATATTTTGATATTGTGACTTTCCATTGATTTGATTCCGTTCTATAGAACAAATGAACAATAAACTATAATGTTTGCAGAATACTATTAAATAATAAAATATATAACAGTAAGGGTATGCAATTCGTCGTTAACCCTTAGCTAGGTGTTTGCTTTGTAGTTGCAACTTGGGGGTGATTGCTGTGCCGGGTGTATGGGTTCAAGTTCTCGAGTGCCTTGTTAGCTGCCGGCGAATGTGCCACACAAGTGGCTCACATCAGCGGGGGCAAGCGACGACGACGACGACGGCGCTTCCCAAGAAATCGCAGAATGAGCTACTAGTCCAAGTCCAATTCCAAGTCCAAGTCCAAACTTGATCTGGGAGCCGAAGTCGCGAAGTTGAAGTTGAAGTCAGCAGGCAAAGTTCAAAGTTGCTGACGTCGCGGCGCTTCCGTTCAATTGACAATTGAACTCCTGCTGGATGCTGGATGCTGGAGCTGCTGGCATTCAGTTGATTTCCAAGTCTCTCGATTCACTCGCAAGTCGTGTACTTAATTTCCCGTTTAAAACGCCATTCATTCAATTAAGCCAATGAATTTGAGGCACGGCAGCGGCCGCCCCCCCAGACTTGAGAATCAAGAGGGGGGGATCTGAGCAGATCTTCAAGTTGTCGTTCTCCACTTTTACTAATCAGACGCGGGTCAAAATATTTACCACTTGACCCGATTGATTTAATTAAATAGTTGCAAGACATTCAACCGTTTGTTGTCGCACAAACCCAAAACTTCAAGATTGCCAGAGAGCGGGAGAGTGAGAGAGCGCGGGAGAGCGAAATCACAATTTGTCTCTCGAGACGATCTCGCCGCGTTACTCAAGATCTTCGTCACGCTGATCTTCGTCATCGGCTGTCAACACAGATTTCGCGTTGCTGCCCCAACTAAAGACGTGTTAATTAACGAGAGTTAACTAATTGTTGTTAGCAAAATATTTTCGTAATTTGATACTAAATTAATGTTACGCTCAACTGGCTCGCTCTGCGCTTTTGTGTCGCAGCAGTCCCACGCACAGTGGCACAAGATTACCGCAAATCTGTCACAGACTCTGCTATAACAAAAGATGGCTAATGAAGTTGCTCATTTGCTTGGCGCTTATGTTAATTTCCTTGCTATTCTTATAAAAAGTTTAAGAATTTTCTATCATTGAAAAGTCTTTGCATAATTTGCTTTTAAGCTGGCAAGGATTATATTTGAAAATTATGCCATTTTAAGTTATATTAATTGAATTTACAGAAGTTCCATTTGGGGACTTTTTTCTCTGTGGATTCTTTTCTGTAGAAACTTGAAATATATATATTGAAATATCACATAAAATGTAGTGAACAAAAAATGAGTAGAATATTATTATTTAATTTTTTTTTTTAAATTATTATTTTCTTTGACTTTTACAAAGTAAATCTGCAACAAATTCTTTAGATAATTGATCACTATATTAAGTCCAATTTAATAATGATTAAACTATCAAACTTAACTTTTGAATCAGCTGTTATTACCCTTGCCCCACGGTGCCTACAAAGAGCCGCCTCCAAGCTTCCTTGTTGTTGTTGCTGCTGCTCATGTCGTGGAATTGGGAATCGGATACCTGAGCTCTGACCAATGGCCACAGAAATTCAGATGTCTTCTGTTGTCTTCTGTTGTGTTGTATTTTGCAATTCGCGCGCGCCTGCCTCATGGTATCTGAATACCTTGGGTTGTTAAGCGGCTCCAAGCCAGGGCTGCGGCACAGGAGAGGAGCAGAGTTAGGGGGAGGGAAGACAGCAAATGAATCGCTTGGGCAACGCCTTAAATGTTTTATTGTTTTAGCGGGTTTCGCAACGAGCGACGGCGCTTGGAACCGCAGTGAGATCTGCCTGGTGCTGTTTGGGACAGCGTACCCATGAGTTCCATGAGTTCCACCAGATTCATAAATCAAAATCTATAACGTTTAAATATTCATGAGCAACGTGTGAACAAGAGGCAAAGCAAATGGCAGGACGACGGCAAGGGCAAGGAAACGGCGTAATGTATTAATTTCATTTATTGCCATATTTATTCGCATGGCAAGAGGACACAGGATGCAGGAGAGAGAGCAGGAGCGAGAAGGGAGGGTTGGGCAGAGGGTGCAATTTAACGGCATGGCTGGCAAAACGGGAGCAGACATTGCGACATATAAATGACAAGGACACTCCCATATTTAGCACGTTTTAACAGCCACGCACAATGGCAACTGTGGCCAGGATACGAATTCGGTGGTGCCTGCTCATGATCCTGCCTGGTGCTGCCTGGTGGTGGTGGTTCATCCTCTGGCACCCTAAAATCACAATCACTGCGCGGGTTAAATGAAATGGAGAATGCCATTCCTAATTATGTGATGTGTGTGTGTTTCCCTCTCTCTCTCTCGTTGGTCCTGGGCACCCTTTCTCATATTGTTGCCGCATTTAGTCCTGTCGCCGCTGTCGTCGCAGCCATTGTTGCTGCCCAGCCGCAGCATGAAAGATTTCGCTTCGTATTATTATTATTATAGTTTTTTCAAATCTGGATTTTTGTGCTTCAGTTTGCTGCACTCGCGCATCCTGCCCCAGGATTCGTTTGTTGTTCGCCAGCCGCTTTTATTTATTTGTGTTTATAATACAACAAAATCAGCTACGCTTGCACCCTGCCTCTCGGACATGGTCGCTGCCTCAACATCAAACTGGTTGCCTGCTGCTGCTGCTGTTGCAGCCACAACCTCATCCCGACCCTCTGCCTCTCCCAGCGTCTCACCACCCAACTCCCGACTCCCAACCCAACTCCCAGTTGGCAATGTCGCTTCGTCTCGGTTGTTCGCTTGTTGTTGCTTTTGACTGCAATGTCGACGTGATGTTTACATTTATGGATTATTGTTTCCGTATGTCCTGGGTCCTTGTTTAACGCCGCTTCGCCTGCGCCTTGCTCCTTGCTGCCGCCTCATAAGTTCCGCACAATCATGCTCATCAGCATTTTTTTTGTTTCCCTTTTTTTTGGGTATTTGCGTGCCATGCTTCACTAGAGTTGCAAGATGCACAGTGGTGCAAGTTGTGGTCAAATGAGCCTGAGGTGTTTACTTGCTGGAAAGCACTTCAAAAACTTTTCAGCTGAAAGTTTAACAAGTTTTTAGCTATGTATGTCAAATTGTGGTAAAGTTTTCTGTGACCCCATTATGGCTTCAAGTAGGTTTTCTTTTATCAAGTTTTTCATTTATGAAGAAAAATATTCTATTAAACTGCTGTTTGCCCCACATTTAAGGAAATCAAAAGTTTCTCTAAATGTATTATCCAAAAAAAAAAAAAATCCAATTCCTTTAATATGACTGTCAAGTTGTTAACTTCCCCTAGCTCATTATATATTTATATGAAAATCATCAGCTTGTGGAACGTATTCTTCAAACACACACTTTTTTCCATACTTTCGCACCACTGTGCGCATTGCCTGGCAATTACAGCGACTCCTTGTAGAACTGCTCTACCTTTTGGCATTGCGTTTTCCACTTGAGTTGCATTTGATTTGCTTGCGTTTTGTTTTGTGCATATTTTTTTAGTATTTTTTTGCTGCCTCTAAAGTTTTCTTTGATTTAACACACACTTACACACACACACACACTCGCATACACTCGCACACACTCACTTTTGTTTCAGTCGCATTGAGATTCAAATAAATAAAATAATATTTGGGATTTCGCACCCTAAATACTGAGGCGAGTTTCAGCTAACGTTACCCTTACCCCCCCACCCCACCACACCCCTTTCCCCTTACCCCTACCTCTCTTTACCATGCTGGCATTAGTTCGGCTTTATAACTGTTAAAGAGACGTTGACGTTGAGGTAGTTGTTAATATATTTCTTTATTTTCATTTTTTTATGATTGTTGTTGCTGTTGTGATTCGCTACGACATTACACACATGCATATACATATATATATATATGCGTGTATGTATGTATGTGATATTCTGGCCCGCTGCGCTGAGGTCTTAATCTGACCAAAAGTGTAAACCAGCCGAGCAACCCCGAGGGGGTTTCATGTTTTCAGGGCATATGCGCGTTTACCCGGAACAGCGCATATGCTATGTTACATTTCCCCACCCCCTCTCTCTCCCTCACCCTCTCTCTCTCACTGTCTCTCTTTGGCATTACAGGGATTTATATTACGCTCTATTGACTTTTGCCTGCAGTCTTCATCCAAGTGGCCTTTTGGGTAACGAGTGGGCTTAGTCGATTATTTGGATTCGGGATTTGGAATTTCTCGCTTGCTATCTCTCTCTCTCTCTCTTTCTCACTCTCCTTTCAGTTTTTGGGGTGTTTGCCATAAACGCAGATTAAGACATTAATTTAATTGCCTGACACTGCGAGTTGCGAATTATAAAGTGATAGTTTCTGCGCAAAATCATCTGGCTTGTTGTTTGCGCATTTGATTAGCGGCTCCTGTCACACTGTCAAACTGGGTGCTGGGTAAAAACTGTGTTGATTTATGTACTGTTAGTAAATGTTGATTTTTCCCATGGTCACACGGCTGACAACAAAGCCGAGAAGTGGCTGTTCATTTTCTCAGCTGGATGTTAGATTAAAAGCAGGTTTTTCCTATTTGATAGAGCCGTTTTAAGAGCTGGGAATGGTATAAGAAACTTAGGCCTGAACTAAGTTTTCAACTGATCTTGCTAAGTATCATTCGATCAATATTTATTATAGTATTTTATTTGTTTAAGAGAAATAAATATAATTTTCCACAAATATCATTAATGTATAAATGAAGGAATATTTTGATATAAAATTAAATATAACTTAAAACCTAGTCATTTATTCTTTTTAGGCACACGAAAATACCAGAGTTTTTAGTTTTTACAAGACTAACCTAAATAAATATTTCATAAAATGTATTTGGGAATTTATTACTTAAATTACAAGCCTTTCCCATTAACATTTTTACACCTGAGATCCCCACATGATCGTTTGCCAATCTAATCCTAGTTACAAATCTAGCATTTAAAATGCTACTGATTCTTTTGCTGCGGTTTTCAGCAACATATGCAGAGAGTCAACAAATTGAGACATTTAGTTGGCACTTGGCTTAAATGCCAAACTACTCGTACCTGTTTCGCATATACATATGTGTATGTGTGTGTGTGTTTGTATGTGCGGCACTCGGGATCAGTTAAGTGCCTGGCAACAAAAATATTATCAATAATAATTTTCACAATATTCAACTGCAAATTTCACACAGACACAGGCTATGGCAATGGCCTGAGCCGGAGTATGTTGTCTGCTGCTCTCGAGTTGGCTAAGCAGCAAACTTGGCCAACTGTCCAAGTTGGTCGGCAAACTGCAACTGCTTCTCGTAAATCGCGCTGTGAAGCCAACAACAACGGCAGCAGCAGCAACAACAACAACAACAACAAACATTCGAGCCACAAACTGGCGAACGCTTTTTGCTGGCTGGGCAAAAAATGTTAATTAACTTTTCAATCCTTAAATAATGAATGATCAACGCATCCGCGGCGACACGCTGAGTTCCTTTTTATCACTGAGCCTCAGCGAGTATCTCCCTCCGCCTGATCCCGATCCCGATCCCGATACCGCTCCCGATCCCGATCCCGCTCCCAACCAGGCCGCGCCTCACCGACCCAACAAAATGAGCCGCCGCCAACAACAACAGCAGCAACCACAAAAGAGCACAATTAAATAAATGATGCCGACAACTAGATACTCTAGCATTTCAAATATACTGGCCGTAAATGATGTGAGTTTTCCTAGAAATAGATTGCTCATTTATATTTTAAATATTTGTCTCATCTTTTCTATTGCTATACTTAAATCTCAGCTATACGATTGTAATAAAACTGGGCCTAGTCGTGTGCAATAGATAGAAAGTTATATTTGGACAGAAAACTTTTTAACTGCTATGACATAAAAGTTCTTCATTTTTTGAATGATAATTTCTAGTATAAATATTATCCGATCAGTTTGATTCTGACCAAAAAGAAACATCTCTATCAAACTTCTTATTGCTACAATATAAATAAATAAAATAAATATTTTATTCAAAGAGAACAAGATATTAGAAAAAATATACATATAATAAGTATATCAACTTTATGCATACAAAAATGTATTTTTAAATAATTTAGAAACTGAATGAAATAATGATAATACCTACCGTTAGGGTATTACTACAAGTGAGACACATAGTCATATGCTGCCTCTCTCTTTTGCTCTCAGTGTGTGTGTGTGTGTGTGTGTGCGTTGTTGTTGCTCTGCTGATCTGCTGATATTGCCTTATATATAATTTATATGCAATACGATAAATTTATGCGCTGTGCGCGCGCATGCGCCTGAAACAGCGACTACCGTCAGAGTTGGAGTCGGAGTTGGAGATGGAATTGGAGTTGGAGTTATAGGAGCAGTCAGAGGAAGGCATCCAGGTTGCATCCAGTTGGAGTAGCTGCCGCTGCCGTCTAGTTGCCCCGGCACGAATCGCATTCAAATGGGGGAAAGAGGAACGAATGTCTCTACTATGGGCAAATGTCAGCGGGTGAGCCGAGTGTTTACACGCAAATTTACACTCTCATTTGTTGCCAGCGAAAATGTTGTGTTGTTGCAAATCCGCAAATCGGTGGCTGCTGCTGTTGCAAGTTGTCCCAGCCACCGCTTGCCATAAATAAACTTTTGTATTATGCGCACTCGCATTTGGCAGCGCATCCCACAACAGCAATGCCAGCACCACTCAGCACCACTCCGCACCACTCTGCACCACTGTGCACCACTGCTTTGGCTCGCAAGTAGTTTGGGGCACGGCAATTATCGCTCACTGTGCTGAGAAATTGGTTTTTGCCACTTCGCACTTTCATGATTTTCAATCACGTTCAATTTTAATTGAAAATATTTTCAAATGCTTTGCAATGCAAAAAAAAAAATTCAAAAAAATTAAAGAATAATAATACAAATAAATAATTGCAACATTGTATGTCCACAACATTGTATAAAGAATGTTGTTGCTCAGGTTGCATCCATGTTTTATGGGGTGTGGCTGCCACTGTGGCAAGTAGCTACAAATACCTATGTGTATAAATATGGGCACATTTATTTAAGTTGACAACCGTTTTCTCTTAGTGCAAGCATTTTAGATTTAGAATTAATGTGGCAGTTTGAGAATATGAAAGGACATTCGTTTCAAAATGGTTACCATGACATTTTATCCGAGCACTTTAAGTATATTACTTTTAAATGTAGGTTTAATCTAGATGACAAAATGAACCGGGTTGGCTTTGACAAAGTTATACGATTGTAATAAATCTTAAAAGGCATTTGGAAACTTTTTTAAATAGTTAGTTGAATCATATTTTTGTTAAATAAAAATTTCTATGGGTACTTCTATTAATAATTATTTTTAAAAACCATAATACTAATATGGGCTAGCTACGAGCTGGATATTTCAATTTCAAACCAACAGATGCCCTAAAAATTGATTAATAGTTTGTTGTCAGCTGATGTGATCTTAATTTGAATACGCTTTGAGCAGACATATTTTATTTGCCTACTTAATGCGCTGCCAGCTTTTCCACCACTCTAGTTTTGTAACTCTCCTTATCGCTCCTTCCTCCTCCCTCCTATTGCATCAACTAATTTGCATAGTTTTGCCTACAACAATTAAAAAGCTGACCACAGTTTGCCAGGCACGCCTTTTGCCATAGCTCACAATAGACGATATCATGGCCGTGCTAGTATTAAGTATATAAGTAGTGCCGTACCCTCTCTCTCTCTCTCTCTGTCTCTCTCTGTCACTCTGTCAGTTTTTCGAACTCAGACAATTGCATAGGCGATTATAAAACATAATACTCGTCTGGTATTTAGACTCTGCCACCTTTAACGTTGCGACGTGAGTTTATTCGCTCGTGCGACCCTCTCGGTAGGGCTCCCAAGTAGCCTAGGCTTGTATGTAAAATGTATCGAGTTACGATCGCAGATAAGCTGCTGTGCAAATACATATATAATATTTATACGCAAACTTGCTCAAACAACAAGCGACGAATGACAAACTGACAAACAGACAAATGTACTGAACAGGAAAAAAAAAACAATAAATGTCATTTGTGGAATGAGGTTGGGGTGGGGTGGGGTATACGGCAAATTTGTAACGATTTTCTAATATTCAACAAACAACCCTCCCGACGAATGTTAAATCGAATGCCAAATCTGTTGTTGCTTGGGCGATATCTGTTGAAATCGCTACAACAAACACAGCAGCCAAACAGGACAACAATGAAACGAGAGAAATCTCAACAGAAATGTAACAAAATGCGGATTACTCGACTGATTGCCGAATGCCGTATAACATGTACATACCTTATATGCGAGTCCTGCGAGTCCTGTGTCGCTGTGTACACATTAATGAGAATATTGTTAAATTAGTAGGCTTTGAAATGTGATACGCCCAACCACAGGCTGGGCTCAGTCACGAGGGTCCTGCGACTGCTTGACTTTGCCAAAACTAGCAGCTGTGTGTCACCAGGACGAAAAAGAGAGGGGGGTTAGGCATTTCATTTGCACTCCTGATTGTAAATGTCATATAAAAATGGGTTATTTCTATAGCTTCCCCAATCTCTCACTCTCACTCTCGCTTCTTCTTCTTCTTCTGGTGAGCACTTTTGGCCTAAAGCTCCCTTAATAGGCTTATGATAAACATGACACTTGACTTTTGTGCTGCTGCTGCTGCTGCTGCCCAAATTGCCAGTTGACACTCAATTTGACACATGAGACCCAGCAAAATGCCGCCAAAGGCCGCGTCCTCCTCAGGAGTCTTCGTCGTCGTCATCGTCATCGTCGTTGACTTCATGTGCCACATGAGGCAACCTCAAGTGTGCTCCATGGTTACTCGCCTTGGCTAATGATGTGCCCCGTTGCGGGTTTGCTTACGGACTACTGCTTACGGTCTACGGTTTACGGGCTACCGGCTACGGTTTCAGTGCAGACATATGAATAGCTAAACATTCGTCATTATGGCACCAATCTCAACCGACTTGACTCAACAGCAGTTACGATTACAATTACAACAACTGGATACAACTTTGCCACTTGGGTTGGGGGTAGCTTAAAGTTTTGTGTTAGCGTGCTTAAGTGTGGATACTTCATCAGCTGAAGCAGCTGAATAGCAACAGGAAGACACATACAACCAAACATTCCGATATGGAAAGTTGCGAAGTCCTTAAAAATGCCCTTCCCAGACTTCAAACTGCCATAATTTTGTCAAAACTCAACCGATCTGCAATTCCGAGCCTATTTGGTTTGTCATTTATAATAATCCTACATTCAAAGTTGAGAAACTTCAAATTTTCGGATTAAATGTGAAAAATGATGACAAGATGTTTACACGTGAAGTTTCCAAGTCACTAAAAATGCCCTTGCCATACTTCAAACTAACTTTGTCAAAACGCATCCGATTTTTATTCCAGAAGCCATTTTAGTCATGGATTGTTTTCTACATTATTTCTATATGTTTAGTCTTGACTCTTTATTAAAATCAAAAAAACTCTTGATCTTATTTCCCAAGCCTTTTCCAACACTTGCCTATGTTACTGTACAACTAACTGCCTTTAGGGTCTTCAATCCATTATAATAGTTAACCCATAGTGTGCGCTCTGACTTTACTCTATTGTACACGAAAATCGTATGTTTTATTGGTAACCATTTAGGTTTGAGGCTGCTGTCGTCACCGTCACCGTCACCGTCAGTTGAAATCGATCCAGATTGGGCATCGGAACCAAACTAAGCGGCACCTCATCAACACATCAGCATTATCATCAGCATCGGCCGGCATCCAGTATATATAATTTAGGCGAATGCACATTGGGTCGCCATCATTAATGTCGATAATAATAATAAAAGATTTCCAACCTTTGGGCTTTGGGGCATTAAAACTCGTCGCGGGGCATTGGAGGTACAAAAATATTTATGATTATGAGAAATACACAGGCAGGCTTATTATAAAATATACAACAACTTTTCCGAAATCAAAAGAAAAATCAAGCCAAGCCGACGCACAAAGAGTGCTGAAACAAACAACAACAACAATAACAATAATAATATCAAGCGATCCGGAGTTTATTTAAATATATGTGTCCCAGGTCGCTTAAGTAGCCGGCAAACCGTACGCATTTCGGCCATATCGACAGGTAGCCCAAATATTTATAGTGTTCAATAATTGAGATACACATTAATGAGTCTGGAGCTGGTGCTGTTTGTTGTTCGTATTTCGGATTTCGTGCTGCAGATCGCAGATTGGAGCTGGGGTTCGCTTTTTGAGTTTTCGGAGTTTGAGTCACAGTCAGAATAGTTGTAGCGCCCATTATTTCATACTGAATAGAGCTGGCTGTACCCTCTCATTGTCAATCAATGGGTAACACAACATTCTCATGCATTTTGTGACGCACAAAGATTGAAGATTAAATATATAAAACGTAGGTAAAATATCTAAAGACTAAAAACTGAAAGAAAAATAAACCAACTAATAATAAAATTGTGTTTATATTTAAGAAAATTCAACTTAATTATCATACTATATCAAATCTTAAAAGATTTGCATGTTTATTATTATTAAATCTATACAAATTTTGATTGATGTTTTATCTGTTTTTTTTCTAGACTCCGCGAAAAACTTAACAAAGATCGTAACGGAAAATGGTATGTGCTTAAATTTGCTAACTTAATATGAAAATATAAAGGAATCTGAAAGGGATCTTTATTGCAATTGATATCTGCTTTTTTAGCTATACTTCTGTTAATATTTGACAATACCAAATCTTAAAGATCATATATGCATTTCTCTACTTAGTTTTTCTATAGAGCATATTTCATTCGTTGTGTTACTTGCATTTGTATTTCTGCTTGTTTCCAGCTCGATTTCGGTTGTCTGTTGTTGTCATTGTCATTGTTAATTTAAATAATCATTTTTCGTTGTATTTTACAAGCAGCGCTTTTTGGCTGCTATTCTCACGTGGGACTGCACGTCCCCAGATGTATCTGTATCTGTATTTGTATCTGTATCTTATGCGGTGCCTTTTGTCGGCTTGCATTCGCTTTGATTGCGCTGCAACTTATTAGTTGTTGTTATTTGTTTGACTAGACACAGTCATATAGTATAGTATCTCTGTATTATTATAATGTTGTCGATTCGTTGGGGGAACTTTGCCAGTTGCCAGTTGCAAGTTGCCAGTTGGAAGCTGCCGCTGTCTGTGGTGATAATGGGACAAATGTCGAGAGAGAAATAACCTGGCTTAATCTTCAGGTGTCTCTGCATGTCTCTCTATGTGTATGTGTGTGTGTATGTGTGTAATCATTTGTGCCCTTTTCTTTGCCGTTGTCAACATAGCTGGCTTATATGTGAGTCAGAATTATGTGACGATCGCTTGCTTCGGTCAGTCGGCCTTTTTGAGGTCCAGCTACGGCCGACTGTTGCCACATGTTGTTGCAGCTTTAATAAAGACATCAGCCGCATATAATTATGGATTTGTAGTAGCTGTCCCCAGTTGCCAGTTTGCAAGTTGCCAGTTCCCAACTTCAGTTGCAGTCTGGACTTGCCACAAATGCAATTCGTTCAGCTTCGTTTTTCAGCCTTCGTTCATAAGTCGTAGATTGGCATTATTGTCATGCGTTTGGCTCGGCATGTTTGTCTGGATGCTTCAGTTCCCCATCACCCCCCGCCTCCTGCCACCTTCACCAGTTCCAGTTATCACTTCATTCTATTGCATATCACGACATTCCATTTTCATTTCCACTTCCATTTTTGATTTCTGAGCCAGCTTTGAAACGATCCAATGCAAATGAGCTCTATTAAATTTATGTCAAATATGCTTCCACTTTTGGCTACTGCGTGACTTTCAAGCAGCTCCAATTTTTGGGGCCAGTTAAGTGCAGTTAGTCTTTGGCTTTTAAAATCGAATAAAAAGTTTTGTTTTCGTGTACTGTTATGGATGAACAAGATTTCAGAACTTGAGTTCTTGTTCACTGTTTGAGTGTTTGAGATAAAAAAATGAATTTCTTAGTTGTTTATGGTAGAACGAGGCATATTTAAGAAATTTCCTAAAGCCAAAGTTTGTCTGGTAATAAGAAAAGGGAAACTTGAGAATGAAGTGTATTTTAATGTAAGATAATTGGGCTTAGTTGTGGTTAGGTTATTAATTTCTTATAAGCATAATTTGCAGATACTTTTATTGTTTCTACATTCTTGAAATAAAAAGCTAATCTAAAACTAAAAACCCAATTAACCGAAACTCACTTAAGATCAGCGCTAAACTCAGCTATTTTATTCTCAGACAGTTTTAGAGTTAATTTTTAGCTACTTCAAAAGCTGCTCTCGTGGTTTTCTCATTTGACTCTTTGCTAGCTGAGATCTTCCCATGAATCCAGCCATCCAGCTGTTTTCGGAACTGGCACTCTTCCAATCTTTTATTAATCCCACACAGCCGTTGACAAGCTGCGCTGATATGGCTGTCATAAATATCGTACATAGATGGGTTAGATGTGGCCATAGGGCGGCTATAATCTCGCATCTAATAGCCGACACATAAGCAGCAAACACCTCTTATCTGTGGTACCCCCAACGAGGGGAGTTTCGAGTGAGGGGGGCGGAGGGTAGAACAACACAGTTTGTGCAACGATGTTGAAACATATTAAAATTAACAAATGTGTTTTAATCTGCGACAACAAATTTGAATTGTATTTTGTTGGAATGTGTTTTGTTTGTTGTCGTTGTTGTTGTTGTTGTTTTTCTCTCGATGTTTTGGGCGAAATTCGTTTGCTCGATCACCCGCTGCTCATCAGGTAAAGTCTGGAACAGGAACCAGAGACAGGGACAGGGACCTAAGAGTTTGGGACTGTGGCCTCCTGTGTTTTTGTGCTACCCGGTTAAATGCTGACCCGCTATGCGAGTTGTTGCTGGCATTGTTGAACAGGTCGATCGATCTATGACAGATGAGATCATGTTGACTTGGCACAAAAGCACCAACTGGCAACAACAACAACAGCAGCAGCAGTTCCAACAGCAGCAGCAGCAGCTCAGAGAGACTCACTCAAAGCTGCTGGCGTTTCAATTGCACGACGAGTCCTGTTGCTTTTCGATGATGTATCGTTTTGGAGTTGGGTCCTCTTCTCACTCTCTTCTTACACTCTCTCTTCACTCCTCGCACGCCTCGCACTCCTCAGTTTGGCTTCACGCTATGCTGCGTTCCTCATCTCTGGGCGCAAATTCTCATTCGAAGTGACATTTATGCCATGCTCTACACATTCCAGGCCATATCATTTGACTGGCTGCACAAACCCTATATCCATATACCCATATACATATATATACATATATATTGCTATGCTTGGCTTCTCTTTTCCACACAATGCGTGTTTATTGTTGTTGATTTGTGTCTTATTTGTTGACAGTTTATTTGGCTTATCAATTGCATTGAGCCGTTTTGTCAAGGGTGTGCATCCATTTTGGCATTAATCCTACCGTTTTTCTTCTAAAAATTAGCATTGCCATACACTGAGCGCAATTTTAACTGTAATTGGTATGGCATATGAAAACAGTAGGAATCTGTACTTACTTCCAATTATATTTATTAAATTGCTATTTTTAAAATTTTTATTGATATTTTCTTTTTTGTCTCCCAAGACTTCAAACTACCATAACTTTGTCAAAACTGAACCGATTTTCATTCCTAATGCAATTTTGATCATGGTTTGAGCATGATATAGATTATTTCTGCATTAAAATTTGACACAATTTTTTTTTGTATTTTTAGTCCCATTCAAGACATAAGTCTGGATATGTATAATTCCAAGACACTAAGAATGCGCTTCCCTTTCTTAAAATTGCCATAACTTTGCCAAAATTGACCCGATCTTCAATTCCGAGGTCATTTTGATCATGGTTTGTCCTCCTTAATAGTTCTACATTCAAAGTTGACAATCCGCAAATTGTCGGATTTCATGTCAAAAATCATGACAAGATGTTGACTAGTGAAGTTCCCAAATCTCTAAAAAAAGCCCTTCCCAGACTTTAAACTAACATAAATTTGTCAAAACTGAGCCGATTTCTATTCCCCATAACATTTTGGTCATGTTTTGACTCCTACATCAATTCTACATTAAAGTTTGTCAAAATAAATTTGTTCAGATTTTCAATCAGTTTTCATGGAAAAGATTGTTGTGAGCTACCTTTTAATTAGCTTAGACAAATTTCTCTCAGTGCACGCACACAATTTGCATGTGCGCTTAGAGCGTCTTTTGCAGATTACCAGTTGCCAATTCACACAGATAGTCACACCTACAAGCGCAAATACACACAGACAAATACAACTGCACAAATTGAGTTCGGGTTTGGGTTCAAAGTGTGGACATTTCTCGTGCTGCGTTTAGTGGACATTTGCCTTCAGCCGCTGCCTTCCATTGTTGCTTCCGTAGCAGCAGCAGCAGCAACAACAACAACTGAACCTGAATCTTCTTCTGGGCCTGGTTCATGTCCAGCTGACATTTTGTTGTTGTTGTTGCTCGTTCATATGCTGCTGCTCCGCCTGTTTTGTGCGACTTGCGCTTTGTTCAGCTCTTTTGGCCCTGTTATTTTATTTGTATTTTTTCTGGTTCCTTTTTTTTTGCAACTGTTCTGTTAGTGGAAATTGGAAATGGCTGCAATTGTGGGCCAGTTTGACGTATGCGCATTTCTTGTGTTCTGTTTGTTGTCCAAATCGTGTTGACAGCCAGCAAAAGTAGCAGCAGCAACTGCAGCAGCAGCAATCAATCAAACTGGCCAGTAGAAACACTCTTAGTTGGCTGTGTTCCATATAACTGGGATGACTTTTAGCTAAAGGCCCCATGGGGAATTTAAAAGGGCGTGCAGTTTTCGGCTGCTATTTTGTTGTTGTTGTTGTTGTTGTTGGTCACAGTCAGTCAGTGTCAGTGGAGTAACCGCATTCGGCGTAATCAATTGTTGAAGTTGCTTGCTACCAGAATTCCATAGGGGGCAACGCGTGGCAAACAATACATTCTAACGGTTAACAGCTGCTGCATAATGTTTGTTGTTGTTGCTGTTGTTGCTGTTTTGTTGTTGTTGTGTCTTGTGGCTGGTCAAGCGCAGGCAGGCCCCAAAAAAAAAGACGTTGTAGTCTCCACAGCGCCATGAGTAATTACAATTTAATACAAAAAACAATTCAGCAACAGCAACAACAACAACAACAATTTTTACCAACTCATACACTCACACACTCATAGTCATACTCAGACTTTTATTCATTTGTACTCATACGAGTATCATTTGGCGCGCCAAGCCGCTTTGATCACAACAACAATGCTTGCCACAACAAAACAACTTCTTTGGCTTTGTGTTGCCAGTCTGCCTGCCTGCCTGCTGCCAGGGGGGAAGGGGGAAGGGGCACGTCCAAGTTGTAGTGGAAGAAATGTGTGGAAAATAAGAAAAGAAATCCATCTTCGCGACCGTTTCACACTGATCACCACCACAAGCCCAAATCACTGCAGATCTCTGTGTGTGTGTGCGTGTGCGTGTGTGTGTGTTCTGTGTATCTGTGTGTGCGCTTGTGTGTGTATAGCTCCATTTAGTCACACAATGGCCGCCACTGCTACGGCCAGCCGTTTTGTTACCCTATAAATGTATATGGGATGGGTCTGATATTTATATTTAAAACTGGTGCAAAATTTATGAATTATTACATATTAATTATAACATTATTACATATTATTTATTACATTATTACATATTAATTATAACATTTATTTAAATTGTGCTTTGTATATTTATTTATATATTTCATACATAACATATTCCAATTAAATCCAGTACATGACTATGGTACTTTTTTTTGAGATTCATCTCAAAATAGGCTGATCTCGTAGAGTATAAATGCTATAGTTACTAAAGTTGTACACATTAATGATAGCATTTAATATGTATATATATTCTGTGCAACATTATATAAAATACTCTATTTAATGTTCTACATAGGACATGGCCAACAGGGTATCTCTCCTTCAGGCACCTTTTAATTGTGCCCCATTACTTGTTTTATTTTTTTGGTAGTAGCTCGCGCCGAGTGGTAAAACATTTCGTACTACTTGAATCATACATTTGTAAACAAATACGGCCAAGCAGCAGTCCACTGCCCCCCCTTCCCCCCCTCTCTCTCTCCACTGCCACTTCCCCCCGCATGTTTGTAGTTGTGTTTCGTATAGTACCGCAAGTGTGTGGCGTTACAGGCATCCTAATGATAATGGATGGCACATTCATACCACATACCATACATACTAGTCCTCTATGGCACAGTGGCACGAATGTATGACAAATGTGTGAAAGTAAGATGAAGAGAAATTATATTGAATCGTTTTTAAATAGAGTTTCTAAAAATGTGTTTCGATTCTAATCTTTGAGTTTTTTAAAGTCGTAAAAGCCAAATAAAAGTTATTAAAATATTTTTATTGAATATTAGAAGTAACCAGCTAAACTTACATTTCTTTTTAATTTTTATTGAGTTATCAAACTATCATAAATTTTATTATAATTTTTTTTTTAATTTCAACGTATTCTGGAACTCGAACATTTTTGATTTTCTCGAAATTTTTCAAGTTCTTTAAATTGACTCAATTATTTTCGATGCTTGTCCCACTGTGAGGTGAGCATGGTTTCCAAGTGCTTTGGCCCAAACAATTCAATAATACAATAACAACAATCATAATAATAACACAAAACACAGCAACAGCAACAACCGCTGCTTGGAAGTTAAAAAGCGCAACCACATCAATACAAGTAAACACCCCCACAAACACACACACACACACACATTTAATACTCTGCTGAAGCAGGAGGAGGAGGGGGGGGTCATATAAACATACATCATAACGTACCGACGCCGATGCCGACGCCGACGCCGACTGACTGACTGTCTGACGAACGTCGCGACGTCGACGGCGACGGCGAAACGACCTTATTCCACTCACAATCAGTCAAAATTGAAAATTTATTGAATAACGAACTGAAAAAAAAAAACTTAAAATGTCTTGCCGTGATCTTGCTGTATGTGTGTGTGTGTGTGTTGGTATGTGTTTGTTAAGATCAACAAAGGATTTCTTACCAAAATAGCTCGTGTCAAAAGACTTTGATCCATTAATCAATATGCCGCAGCCGCCGTGTGCGAAGGTTTTGGCCAGGTTGCCAGCGACTCCCCTCCACCATTTCCCTTCCCCCCTACCCCCCAGCGAACTGTTTGTTGTAAGTTTGTTTGATGATGAGTCCAGAGACAGACCCCCAACTTCAGCTCCACTGCCCAGTACCCAGCCGCCAGTTCAGTTCACAAAAGCCATATGCAAGTATTTACCTTCTTTACTTTTATTTTTAATTTTTATTTTTTTTATTTTTTTATTTTTTGTGGTGCCCGGTCAAGATCATGATGAGGCTGTTATTTGTTGTACTCACTCGTATATTTTGGTTACTCGAGACACTGGTAGGTATTCACAATGATGACGTTGAGCATGATTTTGGTTTGTGGGTGCCCCCATTGGGGCATCGGCATCGCCTGACGCCCATTGTTGCCGTAATGCTCGAAGAGCATGTGACATGTGTAAGTGATAGCGTTAATGCCGCTCTTAAGTAGTAATTACTACTACAATTGGGGGCCTTTACCCCTGATGGCTGTAGCAACTTTGGAGTGTGTGTGGGGGGGGTAGGGGAAGCACCTCTCTAGAAAACCGTAGAAGACACGTTTGCAGTCAGTTTTTCTAGGTTAATTACAACTTGGAAATTCTTTGTGTTAAGTTGACGGACGCTTATTTGACCATTAAAAATATATTATATATGATTTCTTACAATTTTTGATCGATTTTTATAAAATTTACGTTTTTATTTATATTTTTTTATATTTAAAGTAATATAGCTTATGTAGTATTCTTTAGTAAACTTAGAACCTACAATTCTTCATTGCTAAAAGTATGAACGATTTCGAAACTCTTGAGTCTTTCTAAATATTTTTTTTTATCTATTTCCTGAATATTTTATTATATTATTATATTTATATTTAACTGATAAACGAGTTTAATAAATTGTTTTAAATCAAGAATTTAATTTTACGCTACCCACCTGCAATTTATATTTTTTATTGCAATTAGATCTTTTTAAATTGAATTCTAAGTAAGGACATTCTATACCGGCGCTTAATGGGCCAACTATAGGCCCATGTCACTAGTCTTCTCTCATTATTGTTGTTGTTGTTGTTGTTGCTGGTGTTGTTGCTGTTGTGGCTGCTGCTGCTCAGTCAAAATCGAAAACCAAAACAAAACGCGAACCCAAACCGAAACCCAAGTCCAAATCCGTGTGAAGCAATAATTGCCCCCTAATCTCTTGGAGTACACACAACCAAGTCGAGTCCAATAAAAGCCTCAGTGCGGCTTTTGTTTTTGTTGTTGTTGTTGTTGTTGCTTTATTTTGTACAAGGCAAACAACGAGCTAAATTAAGCTCTTTTTGTTGTTGCTGCTGTTGCTTTTATTGTTGTCATAATTATTGTTTAGTGGCGCAGGATGCGCTGCACAGCCAACTTGTGTCCTGGCCGGATGGATACCCCTCCTCACCCTTCTCGAACCCCTGCCCCAACCCCTGTTCGATCTGCCTGCTAAAATACAAATGTTGTACATAAATCGCGCACACAAACGAATGGCTGGCGATTGGGATGCGGGATTAAAGAGCAAAGATATCGAATTACACACCTGACGACGGAGCCAAAACCAAAACGAGGCGGAGGAGGGGAGAGGCAACTGAGAAGCAGACAAAAGCTAAGCCCGTCGTATTTTATTGTGAACTTTCATTTGGTGATTTTTGCTGCTGCTGCTGCTGCTGCAAACTGTTGGCCAGAACGCAGAGCGGACTCCAACATTTGCCAAGTGTCAAAGTCAGCTGGCTGGCTGGCTTGGAGCAGCTAATAGCCACGGCTAGCGGTGGCTGCAGTGCATCCTCTGGCCTGGGTCTGGGTCTCAGCATATACTTTATGGGCATTAAAAATTCAAGTGGCAGCAATTTTTCGTTGGCAACTTCAAATGGCAAAAGCCGCCACAAAAATGTTGTGCCTCCGTCCTGGTAGCTCTCCTGGGGCCCCAATTTAATGTGTCGGCGTGTTTATCGGCTAATGAAGTTGACAACACGCGGATTAGCGCATTTAGTTGCCAACTGCTGCGACTGCCAGTCTCCAGTCTCCAGCCTCCAGCCTCCAGTCTCCATCCTCCAGTATCCAGTCACCAATTGCCCGACTCCAGACTCCACTCTCAACTCTCGGCCAAGTCTTGGGCATTAGCACAAACAACATAAGTTAATAACGATAACGATGAATATTATTTTTATGCACAAATTGCGGTACCTGGCAATGCTCCACAGTGGACTCCAACTGCAATCATCCTGCCAACCTCCTGCCTCCTTTCTTCTCACTCTCCTCCTTTCTTACTTTCTTTCCTTATACTAGCGGTATTTAAATAAATAGCTGCTGTGGGAGCTTAGGCCTACTACAAGCTGCATGTGGCTCCAGCTTTGGCCTCAACTCTGTATACCCTGTATACAAACAAATTAGCAAGAAGTGTGTTATAAAGTTGTGCAAATGTAAGAGGAAAAGTCATGGATCATGGCATTTAATATATATCTATCCATTTTAGCATAGCATCAAAAAAACAAAATACAATTATAAAAAAAAAATATATTTAATGCATATTTTATCAATCAAAATAATATATTTATTTTGCAACTGCTCATAGAGCATAAAATAAGTTCAAAACTTTGCTAAATTGACCGCTTTGCTATTCATTTTTAGAGTCTCATAACGACTAAATTTGTGAAGTTAAAATTGCAATATTAAGTATACAAATAGTTTGGCATTCCATATACCTAAGCCACAAAATTCATATAGATCGGTTCATGAACATAGAAGTTATTCAAGAAACTGAGAAACTCTTGTCTACTGCATAAATTATAAATTGAAATACCTATTTTTGTGACAGAGTATCTTTTAGTCGCTCATTTGAAGCTGTCGTTTTACTACTTGTTTTTTATTTGTTATTCATAGCAAATGTAAATTGTTGTCTTGTCTTTCATGTTTTTGCAGCCCGCTCTATTTGGATGCCATCTGGTTTCCACTCGGCTGTGGTGACACCGCAAGTTATACGATGTGATAAGACAATAAATATTTTTACCATTTACAGTTCAATTATGAATACTTTTGCCATATAAGCCACATAAATTTGTCAAGGCAACGGCTGTTGAACTGTTCCGCGAGGGGGGGGTGGTGGAGGGCCCCTACAATATAGTCTAGGGTACCGTCGCCAGATCCACTTTCTGGACTTGGTGGCTAATCGCTTTTGCTTGGTATCTCTTTATTTTTTATTTCACATTCAACTTAAATACAATGAGCTTGATTGGTTGTGTGGGTTTAATGAGAAACGCGCTGAGGGAATAACAATCGAAATAGTCTCTAGAAATATGATGATCTTGGAATCTTGAACAGTAGCGAAAATCAATCGCAACTCAAATAAACTAATTTCTATCTAAAGAACTTCTTTCGTTTGTAAATAACATAAAAGATTTACTAAATATAAATAAAAATTGTATTTTTAAAATTTAAAAATGATTTAAT
Source organism: Drosophila maculinotata (assembly GCA_035045305.1). Classification (NCBI taxonomy): domain Eukaryota; kingdom Metazoa; phylum Arthropoda; class Insecta; order Diptera; family Drosophilidae; genus Drosophila; species Drosophila maculinotata. The sequence continues at coordinate 3,410 of JAWNPD010000551.1, read as the reverse complement.
AACAAAATAAATAATATTTCCTTACAAATTAGTTTTGACAACTTAATGAGAGCGTTTTATTAGGAAGCTCTTAAATGTAAATATGGAAATTAATTTCGTTAAATGTTGCTAAAAATAAAATCGTTACGATTTCAAGTTTTAAGCAAAAATGTCTAATTATAATAATTTTCTGAAAGTTTCTATATTAATTTTAAAAGAGGTTTTCATTACAAATTCTTTATTAGAATTCAGATTCCTATTTTAAAAGACAACTACGTCAGCTGCGAATGACAAACCATTTTCCGAATGCAGAGCTCAATTCGTTGGCAAATATTTATAATAATTATATACAACAACACTAAGGAGCTGGTGCATCTGCGTACAAAACAAATGAAATCATTTCAAACTCGCAGCGTAGACTATACGTAGAAATACTCTTTGCAATTTGTGTACAAACATGCGACAATGAAAACTAACTTTGTGGAAAACAAATCGTGCTGTTCGAGCCGCAAGCAGGACAGACCTATAATTACAGGAAGACCCACCCAAACCCCCATACCCAAAACTGCACCCCACTCTGCCACTGCATATAAAGGATGAGCGTCATGCGTTAAAGACGCTACCCAAAGGGGGTGGGTGGGTGGGTGGTTGGAATGTACGCGTACTTCATAATTCATGGTTTCCAAACCTGAAATTAAGTTAAATTGCTCGGGAACCGCACAAGCGGACAGCCCCACAGTCGTGTGGGTGCTGTGGGTTGTCGGGTGCGGGGTGCGGGCTGGTGTTGAACGGCATGTAATTTAAACCAAGTTTTAAATGTTTAACTACCTTGGCTAACTGTGCGTGTGAATATGTGTGTAATAGAGCGTCACTCAGCGCCCAGCTGCTGCGTTCACAATGCTGCCCACTTATATAATTTGTTGACGAACATCAAGCCCAGGCAGGAAGCACCCGATTTCAAATCACGGCCCACAAAGCAAGCAATACAACGTCACGTGGCAGTTAAAGGAGTCAGTGTCAGTTTGGTTGCCTTGACATCGATGGCGTCTGCCGAGCGCATCAGCTGGCAGCAAATTAATTCCCAGTTCTATAACTCAGCACACAATGCTGTCAAAATATTGCATTTTTATATATGTTTATTTTTGCCAAATTATCAACGTCAAACAAGCTACCAGAAAGAGTAGCATCAACAGTGGAGACGAGACGGCGGCGTAGTGGAAAGAGCAGAAAACGAGAAAGAATCGCTATTTTCGGCACATCGAAGATTATATACCCTTGTTTACATTGAAATTTAATGGATATATAAATATATGACATCGACATATTAACTACCTACATATATATTCCCAGTTTCAGTAAGATTGAGCTTAAAAACAGATAGTTAGGTATGCAGAAAAACTCGACTCTTGTTGCTGATCTATAATATACATAGTTAACGGTTTCGGTGATATCTCCCCTAATATGTCACACATTTAATGCCTAAATCATAATACCCTTTGTTAGTGTATAACATGAAATTCGCGACGTTTGTTGTCATCGTCAACATCGCTTCATCAACAGCTTCTCTGGGCGTTTATAATTTCGCAGAAGCTAAAGGTAGTCCAGGCTGACAGCCACTTTGGAACCAGAGCCCGATCCAAAGCCATAGCCAGCGAGTGAAAAAGAGAGGGAGAGGGAGTGAGTGAGAGTGAGAGCAACCCCGTTTTTTTTTTTTTTTTGTGACCTTACCGGTCACCGACTATAAATTTCCAATTTTATTTAGCCGCCGTCACAGTGAAATACCAGAGAGGGTAAAGCTTATGGGCTTTTTATATGGACAGCATGAAAACAAAGTAAGCTATAAAATTAATCGTCGACTTAGCTGCCGATTAAGTTTATACGACTCTCGTAGACAGCATCCATTTTGTACGTTATTTGCCTCTTTGGCAACTCGAATTCGAAATGCTAACTGAAATCAAACCATGATTGTTTTAATGGAGATAAGACAGTCTCTTTCTCACCATATCATATATGGTCAGCTATTTAGTCAAATGTTTTATAGGCGTTTCTTAAAATTAATTGATAGCCTCTTCGAATTTGTCCCAATTTGTTTTATATGATTTAAACTAACTTATTTTATTTCATCTGTGGTAGATGACTTGTATTACCTGAAGTTGTATTAAAAGCATATCTTAAAAAAAGCGACTCGGAATTAAAGATCGGCTCAGTTTTGGCAAAGTGATGGGAGTTTGAAGTCTCAGAAGAAATGTGTAAGGGTCCCCCCTTATAATTTATTTGCAAAAAAAATCGATTTTTTTTTTTTGCGTATGTCTAAAAACTTTGGATGTGGAATTAAAGCAGAGGACGAATAATGACCAAAATGACCTATGGATTAACAATCGGTTCAGTTTTGGCTAAGTTATGGGAGTTTGAAGTCTCAGAAGAAATGTGTAAGGGTCCCCCCTTATAACTTTTTTGCAAAAAAAACGATTTTTTTTTGCGTATGTCTAAAAACTTTGGATGTGGAATTAGAGCAGAGGACGAATAATGACCAAAATAACCTGGGGATTAACAATCGGTTCAGTTTTGGCTAAGTTATGGGAGTTTGAAAGATCGATTTTTTTTTTGCGTATGTCTAAAAACTTTGGATGTGAAATTAAAGTAGAGGACGAATAATGACCAAAATGACCTCGGGATTAACAATCGGTTCAGTTTTGGCAAAGTTATGGGAGTTTGAACTCTCAGAAGAAATGTGTAAGGGTCCCCACTTATAACTTTTTTGCAAAAAAAATAGATTTTTTTGCAAAAAAGTTATAAGTGGGGACCTTACACATTTCTTCTGAGGCTTCAAGTGATCCCCGCCTTGGCCTGCCAAAATTCGGTGATCCCGAGATATGTTGTCATTATTCGTCCACTACGAGCTGCGTCTAACATTTTAGATTTTTCAAAAAAAAAATAGATTTTTTCGAGCTCACAACTGTAGGCTTGGGCATAGACAATCCCAGACCATTTTGGTCATTATTCGTCCTCTGCTAATTCCACAACCAAAGTTTTTAGAAATACGCAAAAAATCGATAAAAAAAGTACAAGGGGGGACCCGTACACATTTCTTCTGAAGTTGGCTTTCCATAACTTTGCCAAAACTGAACCGATATTAATCCCAGGTCATTTTGGTCATTATTCGTCCTCTACTACCACGTCAAAGTTTAGACATACGCAAAAAAAATAGATCTTTCAAACTCCCATAACCTAGCCAAAACTGAACCGATTGTTAATCCCCAGGTCATTTTGGTCATTATTCGTCCTCTGCTTTAATTCCACATCAAAAGTTTTTAGACAAACGCAAAAAAAAAATCGATTTTTTTTTGCAAAAAAGTTATAGGGGGGACCCTTACACATTTCTTCTGATTGAAACTCCTGCACTTTGCCAAAACTAAACCGATTGTTAATCC
>JAWNPD010000550.1:2500-28388 GCA_035045305.1 Drosophila maculinotata | reverse complement strand
GCTCATAACTCGGGTATTTGATGTCGGATCATGGTCATTTTTGGCAAAAAATGAAATTTGCTGGCATGGCCATTTTTAAATGGCAATCTATAATTCTGATCTTAACGAGTCTAAAAAGGTATACCACTCAAAGATCGGACTTATTTTGGCCGAGATATGCAAGTTATGAAGCTCCAAAAATCTTATTTTTTTGTTAATGCTGAAAATATTACATGGTCATCTTTGAATGCTCATAACTCGGGTATTTGATGTCGGATCATGGTCATTTTTGGCAAAAAATGAAATTTGCTGGCATGGCCATTTTTAAATGGCAATCTATAATTCTGATCTTAACGAGTCTAAAAAGGTATACCACTCAAAGATCGGACTTATTTTGGCCGAGATATGCAAGTTATGAAGCTCCAAAAATCTTATTTTTTTGTTAATGCTGAAAATATTACATGGTCATCTTTGAATGCTCATAACTCGGGTATTTGATGTCGGATCATGGTCATTTTTGGCAAAAAATTAAATTTGCTGGCATGGCCATTTTTAAATGGCAATCTATAATTCTGATCTTAACGAGTCTAAAAAGGTATACCACTCAAAGATCGGACTTATTTTGGCCGAGATATGCAAGTTATGAAGCTCCAAAAATCTTATTTTTTTGTTAATGCTGAAAATATTACATGGTCATCTTTGAATGCTCATAACTCGGGTATTTGATGTCGGATCATGGTCATTTTTGGCAAAAAATGAAATTTGCTGGCATGGCCATTTTTAAATGGCAATCTATAATTCTGATCTTAACGAGTCTAAAAAGGTATACCACTCAAAGATCGGACTTATTTTGGCCGAGATATGCAAGTTATGAAGCTCCAAAAATCTCATTTTTTTGTTAATGCTGAAAATATTACATGGTCATCTTTGAATGCTCATAACTCGGGTATTTGATGTCGGATCATGGTCATTTTTGGCAAAAAATGAAATTTGCTGGCATGGCCATTTTTAAATGGCAATCTATAATTCTGATCTTAACGAGTCTAAAAAGGTATACCACTCAAAGATCGGACTTATTTTGGCCGAGATATGCAAGTTATGAAGCTCCAAAAATCTTATTTTTTTGTTAATGCTGAAAATATTACATGGTCATCTTTGAATGCTCATAACTCGGGTATTTGATGTCGGATCATGGTCATTTTTGGCAAAAAATGAAATTTGCTGGCATGGCCATTTTTAAATGGCAATCTATAATTCTGATCTTAACGAGTCTAAAAAGGTATACCACTCAAAGATCGGACTTATTTTGGCCGAGATATGCAAGTTATGAAGCTCCAAAAATCTTATTTTTTTGTTAATGCTGAAAATATTACATGGTCATCTTTGAATGCTCATAACTCGGGTATTTGATGTCGGATCATGGTCATTTTTGGCAAAAAATGAAATTTGCTGGCATGGCCATTTTTAAATGGCAATCTATAATTCTGATCTTAACGAGTCTAAAAAGGTATACCACTCAAAGTTCGGACTTATTTTGGCAGAGTTATGCAAGTTATGAAGCTCCAAAAATCTTATTTTTTTGTTAATGCTGAAAATATTACATGGTCATCTTTGAATGCTCATAACTCGGGTATTTGATGTCGGATCATGGTCATTTTTGGCAAAAAATGAAATTAGCTGGCATGGCCATTTTTAAATGGCAATCTATAATTCTGATCTTAACGAGTCTAAAAAGGTATACCACTCAAAGATCGGACTTATTTTGGCCGAGATATGCAAGTTATGAAGCTCCAAAAATCTTATTTTTTTGTTAATGCTGAAAATATTACATGGTCATCTTTGAATGCTCATATACTCGGGTATTTGATGTCGGATCATGGTCATTTTTGGCAAAAAATGAAATTTGCTGGCATGGCCATTTTTAAATGGCAATCTATAATTCTGATCTTAACGAGTCTAAAAAGGTATACCACTCAAAGATCGGACTTATTTTGGCCGAGATATGCAAGTTATGAAGCTCCAAAAATCTTATTTTTTTGTTAATGCTGAAAATATTACATGGTCATCTTTGAATGCTCATAACTCGGGTATTTGATGTCGGATCATGGTCATTTTTGGCAAAAAATGAAATTTGCTGGCATGGCCATTTTTAAATGGCAATCTATAATTCTGATCTTAACGAGTCTAAAAAGGTATACCACTCAAAGATCGGACTTATTTTGGCCGAGATATGCAAGTTATGAAGCTCCAAAAATCTTATTTTTTTGTTAATGCTGAAAATATTACATGGTCATCTTTGAATGCTCATAACTCGGGTATTTGATGTCGGATCATGGTCATTTTTGGCAAAAAATGAAATTTGCTGGCATGGCCATTTTTAAATGGCAATCTATAATTCTGATCTTAACGAGTCTAAAAAGGTATACCACTCAAAGTTCGGACTTATTTTGGCAGAGTTATGCAAGTTATGAAGCTCCAAAAATCTTATTTTTTTGTTAATGCTGAAAATATTACATGGTCATCTTTAAATGCTCATAACTCGGGTATTTGATGTCGGATCATGGTCATTTTTGGCAAAAAATGAAATTAGCTGGCATGGCCATTTTTAAATGGCAATCTATAATTCTGATCTTAACGAGTCTAAAAAGGTATACCACTCAAAGATCGGACTTATTTTGGCCGAGATATGCAAGTTATGAAGCTCCAAAAATCTTATTTTTTTGTTAATGCTGAAAATATTACATGGTCATCTTTGAATGCTCATAACTCGGGTATTTGATGTCGGATCATGGTCATTTTTGGCAAAAAATGAAATTTGCTGGCATGGCCATTTTTAAATGGCAATCTATAATTCTGATCTTAACGAGTCTAAAAAGGTATACCACTCAAAGATCGGACTTATTTTGGCCGAGATATGCAAGTTATGAAGCTCCAAAAATCTTATTTTTTTGTTAATGCTGAAAATATTACATGGTCATCTTTGAATGCTCATAACTCGGGTATTTGATGTCGGATCATGGTCATTTTTGGCAAAAAATTAAATTTGCTGGCATGGCCATTTTTAAATGGCAATCTATAATTCTGATCTTAACGAGTCTAAAAAGGTATACCACTCAAAGATCGGACTTATTTTGGCCGAGATATGCAAGTTATGAAGCTCCAAAAATCTTATTTTTTTGTTAATGCTGAAAATATTACATGGTCATCTTTGAATGCTCATAACTCGGGTATTTGATGTCGGATCATGGTCATTTTTGGCAAAAAATGAAATTTGCTGGCATGGCCATTTTTAAATGGCAATCTATAATTCTGATCTTAACGAGTCTAAAAAGGTATACCACTCAAAGATCGGACTTATTTTGGCCGAGATATGCAAGTTATGAAGCTCCAAAAATCTTATTTTTTTGTTAATGCTGAAAATATTACATGGTCATCTTTGAATGCTCATAACTCGGGTATTTGATGTCGGATCATGGTCATTTTTGGCAAAAAATGAAATTTGCTGGCATGGCCATTTTTAAATGGCAATCTATAATTCTGATCTTAACGAGTCTAAAAAGGTATACCACTCAAAGATCGGACTTATTTTGGCCGAGATATGCAAGTTATGAAGCTCCAAAAATCTTATTTTTTTGTTAATGCTGAAAATATTACATGGTCATCTTTGAATGCTCATAACTCGGGTATTTGATGTCGGATCATGGTCATTTTTGGCAAAAAATTAAATTTGCTGGCATGGCCATTTTTAAATGGCAATCTATAATTCTGATCTTAACGAGTCTAAAAAGGTATACCACTCAAAGATCGGACTTATTTTGGCCGAGATATGCAAGTTATGAAGCTCCAAAAATCTTATTTTTTTGTTAATGCTGAAAATATTACATGGTCATCTTTGAATGCTCATAACTCGGGTATTTGATGTCGGATCATGGTCATTTTTGGCAAAAAATGAAATTTGCTGGCATGGCCATTTTTAAATGGCAATCTATAATTCTGATCTTAACGAGTCTAAAAAGGTATACCACTCAAAGATCGGACTTATTTTGGCCGAGATATGCAAGTTATGAAGCTCCAAAAATCTTATTTTTTTGTTAATGCTGAAAATATTACATGGTCATCTTTGAATGCTCATAACTCGGGTATTTGATGTCGGATCATGGTCATTTTTGGCAAAAAATGAAATTTGCTGGCATGGCCATTTTTAAATGGCAATCTATAATTCTGATCTTAACGAGTCTAAAAAGGTATACCACTCAAAGATCGGACTTATTTTGGCCGAGATATGCAAGTTATGAAGCTCCAAAAATCTTATTTTTTTGTTAATGCTGAAAATATTACATGGTCATCTTTGAATGCTCATAACTCGGGTATTTGATGTCGGATCATGGTCATTTTTGGCAAAAAATGAAATTTGCTGGCATGGCCATTTTTAAATGGCAATCTATAATTCTGATCTTAACGAGTCTAAAAAGGTATACCACTCAAAGATCGGACTTATTTTGGCCGAGATATGCAAGTTATGAAGCTCCAAAAATCTTATTTTTTTGTTAATGCTGAAAATATTACATGGTCATCTTTGAATGCTCATAACTCGGGTATTTGATGTCGGATCATGGTCATTTTTGGCAAAAAATGAAATTTGCTGGCATGGCCATTTTTAAATGGCAATCTATAATTCTGATCTTAACGAGTCTAAAAAGGTATACCACTCAAAGATCGGACTTATTTTGGCCGAGATATGCAAGTTATGAAGCTCCAAAAATCTTATTTTTTTGTTAATGCTGAAAATATTACATGGTCATCTTTGAATGCTCATAACTCGGGTATTTGATGTCGGATCATGGTCATTTTTGGCAAAAAATGAAATTTGCTGGCATGGCCATTTTTAAATGGCAATCTATAATTCTGATCTTAACGAGTCTAAAAAGGTATACCACTCAAAGATCGGACTTATTTTGGCCGAGATATGCAAGTTATGAAGCTCCAAAAATCTTATTTTTTTGTTAATGCTGAAAATATTACATGGTCATCTTTGAATGCTCATAACTCGGGTATTTGATGTCGGATCATGGTCATTTTTGGCAAAAAATGAAATTTGCTGGCATGGCCATTTTTAAATGGCAATCTATAATTCTGATCTTAACGAGTCTAAAAAGGTATACCACTCAAAGTTCGGACTTATTTTGGCAGAGTTATGCAAGTTATGAAGCTCCAAAAATCTTATTTTTTTGTTAATGCTGAAAATATTACATGGTCATCTTTAAATGCTCATAACTCGGGTATTTGATGTCGGATCATGGTCATTTTTGGCAAAAAATGAAATTAGCTGGCATGGCCATTTTTAAATGGCAATCTATAATTCTGATCTTAACGAGTCTAAAAAGGTATACCACTCAAAGATCGGACTTATTTTGGCCGAGATATGCAAGTTATGAAGCTCCAAAAATCTTATTTTTTTGTTAATGCTGAAAATATTACATGGTCATCTTTGAATGCTCATAACTCGGGTATTTGATGTCGGATCATGGTCATTTTTGGCAAAAAATGAAATTTGCTGGCATGGCCATTTTTAAATGGCAATCTATAATTCTGATCTTAACGAGTCTAAAAAGGTATACCACTCAAAGATCGGACTTATTTTGGCCGAGATATGCAAGTTATGAAGCTCCAAAAATCTTATTTTTTTGTTAATGCTGAAAATATTACATGGTCATCTTTGAATGCTCATAACTCGGGTATTTGATGTCGGATCATGGTCATTTTTGGCAAAAAATGAAATTTGCTGGCATGGCCATTTTTAAATGGCAATCTATAATTCTGATCTTAACGAGTCTAAAAAGGTATACCACTCAAAGATCGGACTTATTTTGGCCGAGATATGCAAGTTATGAAGCTCCAAAAATCTTATTTTTTTGTTAATGCTGAAAATATTACGTGGTCATTTTTGAATGCTCATAACTCGGGTATTTGATGTCGGATCATAGTCATTTTTGGCAAAAAATGAAATTAGCTGGCATGGCCATTTTTAAATGGCAATCTATAATTCTGATCTTAACGAGTCTAAAAAGGTATACCACTCAAAGATCGGACTTATTTTGGCCGAGATATGCAAGTTATGAAGCTCCAAAAATCTTATTTTTTTGTTAATGCTGAAAATATTACATGGTCATCTTTGAATGCTCATAACTCGGGTATTTGATGTCGGATCATGGTCATTTTTGGCAAAAAATGAAATTTGCTGGCATGGCCATTTTTAAATGGCAATCTATAATTCTGATCTTAACGAGTCTAAAAAGGTATACCACTCAAAGATCGGACTTATTTTGGCCGAGATATGCAAGTTATGAAGCTCCAAAAATCTTATTTTTTTGTTAATGCTGAAAATATTACATGGTCATCTTTGAATGCTCATAACTCGGGTATTTGATGTCGGATCATGGTCATTTTTGGCAAAAAATGAAATTTGCTGGCATGGCCATTTTTAAATGGCAATCTATAATTCTGATCTTAACGAGTCTAAAAAGGTATACCACTCAAAGATCGGACTTATTTTGGCCGAGATATGCAAGTTATGAAGCTCCAAAAATCTTATTTTTTTGTTAATGCTGAAAATATTACATGGTCATCTTTGAATGCTCATAACTCGGGTATTTGATGTCGGATCATGGTCATTTTTGGCAAAAAATGAAATTTGCTGGCATGGCCATTTTTAAATGGCAATCTATAATTCTGATCTTAACGAGTCTAAAAAGGTATACCACTCAAAGATCGGACTTATTTTGGCCGAGATATGCAAGTTATGAAGCTCCAAAAATCTCATTTTTTTGTTAATGCTGAAAATATTACATGGTCATCTTTGAATGCTCATAACTCGGGTATTTGATGTCGGATCATGGTCATTTTTGGCAAAAAATGAAATTTGCTGGCATGGCCATTTTTAAATGGCAATCTATAATTCTGATCTTAACGAGTCTAAAAAGGTATACCACTCAAAGATCGGACTTATTTTGGCCGAGATATGCAAGTTATGAAGCTCCAAAAATCTTATTTTTTTGTTAATGCTGAAAATATTACATGGTCATCTTTGAATGCTCATAACTCGGGTATTTGATGTCGGATCATGGTCATTTTTGGCAAAAAATGAAATTTGCTGGCATGGCCATTTTTAAATGGCAATCTATAATTCTGATCTTAACGAGTCTAAAAAGGTATACCACTCAAAGATCGGACTTATTTTGGCCGAGATATGCAAGTTATGAAGCTCCAAAAATCTTATTTTTTTGTTAATGCTGAAAATATTACATGGTCATCTTTGAATGCTCATAACTCGGGTATTTGATGTCGGATCATGGTCATTTTTGGCAAAAAATGAAATTTGCTGGCATGGCCATTTTTAAATGGCAATCTATAATTCTGATCTTAACGAGTCTAAAAAGGTATACCACTCAAAGATCGGACTTATTTTGGCCGAGATATGCAAGTTATGAAGCTCCAAAAATCTTATTTTTTTGTTAATGCTGAAAATATTACATGGTCATCTTTGAATGCTCATAACTCGGGTATTTGATGTCGGATCATGGTCATTTTTGGCAAAAAATGAAATTTGCTGGCATGGCCATTTTTAAATGGCAATCTATAATTCTGATCTTAACGAGTCTAAAAAGGTATACCACTCAAAGATCGGACTTATTTTGGCCGAGATATGCAAGTTATGAAGCTCCAAAAATCTTATTTTTTTGTTAATGCTGAAAATATTACATGGTCATCTTTGAATGCTCATAACTCGGGTATTTGATGTCGGATCATGGTCATTTTTGGCAAAAAATGAAATTTGCTGGCATGGCCATTTTTAAATGGCAATCTATAATTCTGATCTTAACGAGTCTAAAAAGGTATACCACTCAAAGATCGGACTTATTTTGGCCGAGATATGCAAGTTATGAAGCTCCAAAAATCTTATTTTTTTGTTAATGCTGAAAATATTACATGGTCATCTTTGAATGCTCATAACTCGGGTATTTGATGTCGGATCATGGTCATTTTTGGCAAAAAATGAAATTTGCTGGCATGGCCATTTTTAAATGGCAATCTATAATTCTGATCTTAACGAGTCTAAAAAGGTATACCACTCAAAGATCGGACTTATTTTGGCCGAGATATGCAAGTTATGAAGCTCCAAAAATCTTATTTTTTTGTTAATGCTGAAAATATTACATGGTCATCTTTGAATGCTCATAACTCGGGTATTTGATGTCGGATCATGGTCATTTTTGGCAAAAAATGAAATTTGCTGGCATGGCCATTTTTAAATGGCAATCTATAATTCTGATCTTAACGAGTCTAAAAAGGTATACCACTCAAAGATCGGACTTATTTTGGCCGAGATATGCAAGTTATGAAGCTCCAAAAATCTTATTTTTTTGTTAATGCTGAAAATATTACATGGTCATCTTTGAATGCTCATAACTCGGGTATTTGATGTCGGATCATGGTCATTTTTGGCAAAAAATGAAATTTGCTGGCATGGCCATTTTTAAATGGCAATCTATAATTCTGATCTTAACGAGTCTAAAAAGGTATACCACTCAAAGATCGGACTTATTTTGGCCGAGATATGCAAGTTATGAAGCTCCAAAAATCTCATTTTTTTGTTAATGCTGAAAATATTACATGGTCATCTTTGAATGCTCATAACTCGGGTATTTGATGTCGGATCATGGTCATTTTTGGCAAAAAATGAAATTTGCTGGCATGGCCATTTTTAAATGGCAATCTATAATTCTGATCTTAACGAGTCTAAAAAGGTATACCACTCAAAGATCGGACTTATTTTGGCCGAGATATGCAAGTTATGAAGCTCCAAAAATCTTATTTTTTTGTTAATGCTGAAAATATTACATGGTCATCTTTGAATGCTCATAACTCGGGTATTTGATGTCGGATCATGGTCATTTTTGGCAAAAAATGAAATTTGCTGGCATGGCCATTTTTAAATGGCAATCTATAATTCTGATCTTAACGAGTCTAAAAAGGTATACCACTCAAAGATCGGACTTATTTTGGCCGAGATATGCAAGTTATGAAGCTCCAAAAATCTCATTTTTTTGTTAATGCTGAAAATATTACATGGTCATCTTTGAATGCTCATAACTCGGGTATTTGATGTCGGATCATGGTCATTTTTGGCAAAAAATGAAATTTGCTGGCATGGCCATTTTTAAATGGCAATCTATAATTCTGATCTTAACGAGTCTAAAAAGGTATACCACTCAAAGATCGGACTTATTTTGGCCGAGATATGCAAGTTATGAAGCTCCAAAAATCTTATTTTTTTGTTAATGCTGAAAATATTACATGGTCATCTTTGAATGCTCATAACTCGGGTATTTGATGTCGGATCATGGTCATTTTTGGCAAAAAATGAAATTTGCTGGCATGGCCATTTTTAAATGGCAATCTATAATTCTGATCTTAACGAGTCTAAAAAGGTATACCACTCAAAGTTCGGACTTATTTTGGCAGAGTTATGCAAGTTAAGTAGCTCCAAAAATCTTATTTTTTTGTTAATGCTGAAAATATTACATGGTCATCTTTAAATGCTCATAACTCGGGTATTTGATGTCGGATCATGGTCATTTTTGGCAAAAAATGAAATTTGCTGGCATGGCCATTTTTAAATGGCAATCTATAATTCTGATCTTAACGAGTCTAAAAAGGTATACCACTCAAAGATCGGACTTATTTTGGCCGAGATATGCAAGTTATGAAGCTCCAAAAATCTTATTTTTTTGTTAATGCTGAAAATATTACATGGTCATCTTTGAATGCTCATAGCTCAGGTATTTGATGTCGGATCATGGTCATTTTTGGCAAAAAATGAAATTTGCTGGCATGGCAATTTTTAAATGGCAATCTATAATTCTGATCTTAACGAGTCTAAAAAGGTATACCACTCAAAGATCGGACTTATTTTGGCCGAGATATGCAAGTTATGAAGCTCCAAAAATCTTATTTTTTTGTTAATGCTGAAAATATTACATGGTCATCTTTGAATGCTCATAACTCTGGTATTTGATGTCGGATCATGGTCATTTTTGGCAAAAAATTAAATTTTCTGGCATGGCCATTTTTAAATGGCAATCTATAATTCTGATCTTAACGAGTCTAAAAAGGTATACCACTCAAAGATCGGGCTTATTTTGGCCGAGATATGCAAGTTATGAAGCTCCAAAAATCTTATTTTTTTGTTAATGCTGAAAATATTACATGGTCATCTTTGAATGCTCATAACTCGGGTATTTGATGTCGGATCATGGTCATTTTTGGCAAAAAATGAAATTTGCTGGCATGGCCATTTTTAAATGGCAATCTATAATTCTGATCTTATCGAGTCTAAAAAGGTATACCACTTAAAGATCGGACTTATTTTGGCCGAGATATGCAAGTTATGAAGCTCCAAAAATCTCATTTTTTTGTTAATGCTGAAAATATTACATGGTCATCTTTGAATGCTCATAACTCGGGTATTTGATGTCGGATCATGGTAATTTTTGGCAAAAAATTAAATTTGCTGGCATGGCCATTTTTAAATGGCAATCTATAATTCTGATCTTAACGAGTCTAAAAAGGTATACCACTCAAAGATCGGACTTATTTTGGCCGAGATATGCAAGTTATGAAGCTCCAAAAATCTTATTTTTTTGTTAATGCTGAAAATATTACATGGTCATCTTTGAATGCTCATAACTCGGGTATTTGATGTCGGATCATGGTCATTTTTGGCAAAAAATGAAATTTGCTGGCATGGCCATTTTTAAATGGCAATCTATAATTCTGATCTTAACGAGTCTAAAAAGGTATACCACTCAAAGATCGGACTTATTTTGGCCGAGATATGCAAGTTATGAAGCTCCAAAAATCTTATTTTTTTGTTAATGCTGAAAATATTACATGGTCATCTTTGAATGCTCATAACTCGGGTATTTGATGTCGGATCATGGTCATTTTTGGCAAAAAATGAAATTTGCTGGCATGGCCATTTTTAAATGGCAATCTATAATTCTGATCTTAACGAGTCTAAAAAGGTATACCACTCAAAGATCGGACTTATTTTGGCCGAGATATGCAAGTTATGAAGCTCCAAAAATCTTATTTTTTTGTTAATGCTGAAAATATTACATGGTCATCTTTGAATGCTCATAACTCGGGTATTTGATGTCGGATCATGGTCATTTTTGGCAAAAAATGAAATTTGCTGGCATGGCCATTTTTAAATGGCAATCTATAATTCTGATCTTAACGAGTCTAAAAAGGTATACCACTCAAAGATCGGACTTATTTTGGCCGAGATATGCAAGTTATGAAGCTCCAAAAATCTTATTTTTTTGTTAATGCTGAAAATATTACATGGTCATCTTTGAATGCTCATAACTCGGGTATTTGATGTCGGATCATGGTCATTTTTGGCAAAAAATGAAATTTGCTGGCATGGCCATTTTTAAATGGCAATCTATAATTCTGATCTTAACGAGTCTAAAAAGGTATACCACTCAAAGATCGGACTTATTTTGGCCGAGATATGCAAGTTATGAAGCTCCAAAAATCTTATTTTTTTGTTAATGCTGAAAATATTACATGGTCATCTTTGAATGCTCATAACTCGGGTATTTGATGTCGGATCATGGTCATTTTTGGCAAAAAATGAAATTTGCTGGCATGGCCATTTTTAAATGGCAATCTATAATTCTGATCTTAACGAGTCTAAAAAGGTATACCACTCAAAGATCGGACTTATTTTGGCCGAGATATGCAAGTTATGAAGCTCCAAAAATCTTATTTTTTTGTTAATGCTGAAAATATTACATGGTCATCTTTGAATGCTCATAACTCGGGTATTTGATGTCGGATCATGGTCATTTTTGGCAAAAAATTAAATTTGCTGGCATGGCCATTTTTAAATGGCAATCTATAATTCTGATCTTAACGAGTCTAAAAAGGTATACCACTCAAAGATCGGACTTATTTTGGCCGAGATATGCAAGTTATGAAGCTCCAAAAATCTTATTTTTTTGTTAATGCTGAAAATATTACATGGTCATTTTTGAATGCTCATAACTCGGGTATTTGATGTCGGATCATGGTCATTTTTGGCAAAAAATGAAATTTGCTGGCATGGCCATTTTTAAATGGCAATCTATAATTCTGACCTTAACGAGTCTAAAAAGGTATACCACTCAAAGATCGGACTTATTTTGGCCGAGATATGCAAGTTATGAAGCTCCAAAAATCTTATTTTTTTGTTAATGCTGAAAATATTACATGGTCATTTTTGAATGCTCATAACTCGGGTATTTGATGTCGGATCATGGTCATTTTTGGCAAAAAATGAAATTTGCTGGCATGGCCATTTTTAAATGGCAATCTATAATTCTGATCTTAACGAGTCTAAAAAGGTATACCACTCAAAGATCGGACTTATTTTGGCCGAGATATGCAAGTTATGAAGCTCCAAAAATCTCATTTTTTTGTTAATGCTGAAAATATTACATGGTCATCTTTGAATGCTCATAACTCGGGTATTTGATGTCGGATCATGGTCATTTTTGGCAAAAAATGAAATTTGCTGGCATGGCCATTTTTAAATGGCAATCTATAATTCTGATCTTAACGAGTCTAAAAAGGTATACCACTCAAAGATCGGACTTATTTTGGCAGAGATATGCAAGTTATGAAGCTCCAAAAATCTTATTTTTTTGTTAATGCTGAAAATATTACATGGTCATCTTTAAATGCTCATAACTCGGGTATTTGATGTCGGATCATGGTCATTTTTGGCAAAAAATGAAATTAGCTGGCATGGCCATTTTTAAATGGCAATCTATAATTCTGATCTTAACGAGTCTAAAAAGGTATACCACTCAAAGATCGGACTTATTTTGGCCGAGATATGCAAGTTATGAAGCTCCAAAAATCTCATTTTTTTGTTAATGCTGAAAATATTACATGGTCATCTTTGAATGCTCATAACTCGGGTATTTGATGTCGGATCATGGTCATTTTTGGCAAAAAATGAAATTTGCTGGCATGGCCATTTTTAAATGGCAATCTATAATTCTGATCTTAACGAGTCTAAAAAGGTATACCACTCAAAGATCGGACTTATTTTGGCCGAGATATGCAAGTTATGAAGCTCCAAAAATCTTATTTTTTTGTTAATGCTGAAAATATTACATGGTCATCTTTGAATGCTCATAACTCGGGTATTTGATGTCGGATCATGGTCATTTTTGGCAAAAAATGAAATTTGCTGGCATGGCCATTTTTAAATGGCAATCTATAATTCTGATCTTAACGAGTCTAAAAAGGTATACCACTCAAAGATCGGACTTATTTTGGCAGAGATATGCAAGTTATGAAGCTCCAAAAATCTTATTTTTTTGTTAATGCTGAAAATATTACATGGTCATCTTTAAATGCTCATAACTCGGGTATTTGATGTCGGATCATGGTCATTTTTGGCAAAAAATGAAATTGCTGGCATGGCCATTTTTAAATGGCAATCTATAATTCTGATCTTAACGAGTCTAAAAAGGTATACCACTCAAAGATCGGACTTATTTTGGCCGAGATATGCAAGTTATGAAGCTCCAAAAATCTTATTTTTTTGTTAATGCTGAAAATATTACATGGTCATCTTTGAATGCTCAAAACTCGGGTATTTGATGTCGGATCATGGTCATTTTTGGCAAAAAATGAAATTTGCTGGCATGGCAATTTTCAAATGGCAATCTATAATTCTGATCTTAACGAGTCTAAAAAGGTATACCACTCAAAGATCGGACTTATTTTGGCCGAGATATGCAAGTTATGAAGCTCCAAAAATCTTATTTTTTTGTTAATGCTGAAAATATTACATGGTCATCTTTGAATGCTCATAACTCGGGTATTTGATGTCGGATCATGGTCATTTTTGGCAAAAAATTAAATTTGCTGGCATGGCCATTTTTAAATGGCAATCTATAATTCTGATCTTAACGAGTCTAAAAAGGTATACCACTCAAAGATCGGGCTTATTTTGGCCGAGATATGCAAGTTATGAAGCTCCAAAAATCTTATTTTTTTGTTAATGCTGAAAATATTACATGGTCATTTTTGAATGCTCATAACTCGGGTATTTGATGTCGGATCATGGTCATTTTTGGCAAAAAATGAAATAAGCTGGCATGGCCATTTTTAAATGGCAATCTATAATTCTGATCTTAACGAGTCTAAAAAGGTATACCACTCAAAGATCGGACTTATTTTGGCCGAGATATGCAAGTTATGAAGCTCCAAAAATCTTATTTTTTTGTTAATGCTGAAAATATTACATGGTCATCTTTGAATGCTCATAACTCGGGTATTTGATGTCGGATCATGGTCATTTTTGGCAAAAAATTAAATTTGCTGGCATGGCCATTTTTAAATGGCAATCTATAATTCTGATCTTAACGAGTCTAAAAAGGTATACCACTCAAAGATCGGACTTATTTTGGCCGAGATATGCAAGTTATGAAGCTCCAAAAATCTTATTTTTTTGTTAATGCTGAAAATATTACATGGTCATCTTTGAATGCTCATAACTCGGGTATTTGATGTCGGATCATGGTCATTTTTGGCAAAAAATGAAATTTGCTGGCATGGCCATTTTTAAATGGCAATCTATAATTCTGATCTTAACGAGTCTAAAAAGGTATACCACTCAAAGATCGGACTTATTTTGGCCGAGATATGCAAGTTATGAAGCTCCAAAAATCTTATTTTTTTGTTAATGCTGAAAATATTACATGGTCATCTTTGAATGCTCATAACTCGGGTATTTGATGTCGGATCATGGTCATTTTTGGCAAAAAATGAAATTTGCTGGCATGGCCATTTTTAAATGGCAATCTATAATTCTGATCTTAACGAGTCTAAAAAGGTATACCACTCAAAGATCGGACTTATTTTGGCCGAGATATGCAAGTTATGAAGCTCCAAAAATCTTATTTTTTTGTTAATGCTGAAAATATTACATGGTCATCTTTGAATGCTCATAACTCGGGTATTTGATGTCGGATCATGGTCATTTTTGGCAAAAAATGAAATTTGCTGGCATGGCCATTTTTAAATGGCAATCTATAATTCTGATCTTAACGAGTCTAAAAAGGTATACCACTCAAAGATCGGACTTATTTTGGCCGAGATATGCAAGTTATGAAGCTCCAAAAATCTTATTTTTTTGTTAATGCTGAAAATATTACATGGTCATCTTTGAATGCTCATAACTCGGGTATTTGATGTCGGATCATGGTCATTTTTGGCAAAAAATGAAATTTGCTGGCATGGCCATTTTTAAATGGCAATCTATAATTCTGATCTTAACGAGTCTAAAAAGGTATACCACTCAAAGATCGGACTTATTTTGGCCGAGATATGCAAGTTATGAAGCTCCAAAAATCTTATTTTTTTGTTAATGCTGAAAATATTACATGGTCATCTTTGAATGCTCATAACTCGGGTATTTGATGTCGGATCATGGTCATTTTTGGCAAAAAATGAAATTTGCTGGCATGGCCATTTTTAAATGGCAATCTATAATTCTGATCTTAACGAGTCTAAAAAGGTATACCACTCAAAGATCGGACTTATTTTGGCCGAGATATGCAAGTTATGAAGCTCCAAAAATCTTATTTTTTTGTTAATGCTGAAAATATTACATGGTCATCTTTGAATGCTCATAACTCGGGTATTTGATGTCGGATCATGGTCATTTTTGGCAAAAAATGAAATTTGCTGGCATGGCCATTTTTAAATGGCAATCTATAATTCTGATCTTAACGAGTCTAAAAAGGTATACCACTCAAAGATCGGACTTATTTTGGCCGAGATATGCAAGTTATGAAGCTCCAAAAATCTTATTTTTTTGTTAATGCTGAAAATATTACATGGTCATCTTTGAATGCTCATAACTCGGGTATTTGATGTCGGATCATGGTCATTTTTGGCAAAAAATGAAATTTGCTGGCATGGCCATTTTTAAATGGCAATCTATAATTCTGATCTTAACGAGTCTAAAAAGGTATACCACTCAAAGATCGGACTTATTTTGGCCGAGATATGCAAGTTATGAAGCTCCAAAAATCTTATTTTTTTGTTAATGCTGAAAATATTACATGGTCATCTTTGAATGCTCATAACTCGGGTATTTGATGTCGGATCATGGTCATTTTTGGCAAAAAATGAAATTTGCTGGCATGGCCATTTTTAAATGGCAATCTATAATTCTGATCTTAACGAGTCTAAAAAGGTATACCACTCAAAGATCGGACTTATTTTGGCCGAGATATGCAAGTTATGAAGCTCCAAAAATCTTATTTTTTTGTTAATGCTGAAAATATTACATGGTCATCTTTGAATGCTCATAACTCGGGTATTTGATGTCGGATCATGGTCATTTTTGGCAAAAAATGAAATTTGCTGGCATGGCCATTTTTAAATGGCAATCTATAATTCTGATCTTAACGAGTCTAAAAAGGTATACCACTCAAAGATCGGACTTATTTTGGCCGAGATATGCAAGTTATGAAGCTCCAAAAATCTTATTTTTTTGTTAATGCTGAAAATATTACATGGTCATCTTTGAATGCTCATAACTCGGGTATTTGATGTCGGATCATGGTCATTTTTGGCAAAAAATGAAATTTGCTGGCATGGCCATTTTTAAATGGCAATCTATAATTCTGATCTTAACGAGTCTAAAAAGGTATACCACTCAAAGATCGGACTTATTTTGGCCGAGATATGCAAGTTATGAAGCTCCAAAAATCTTATTTTTTTGTTAATGCTGAAAATATTACATGGTCATCTTTGAATGCTCATAACTCGGGTATTTGATGTCGGATCATGGTCATTTTTGGCAAAAAATGAAATTTGCTGGCATGGCCATTTTTAAATGGCAATCTATAATTCTGATCTTAACGAGTCTAAAAAGGTATACCACTCAAAGATCGGACTTATTTTGGCCGAGATATGCAAGTTATGAAGCTCCAAAAATCTTATTTTTTTGTTAATGCTGAAAATATTACATGGTCATCTTTGAATGCTCATAACTCGGGTATTTGATGTCGGATCATGGTCATTTTTGGCAAAAAATGAAATTTGCTGGCATGGCCATTTTTAAATGGCAATCTATAATTCTGATCTTAACGAGTCTAAAAAGGTATACCACTCAAAGATCGGACTTATTTTGGCCGAGATATGCAAGTTATGAAGCTCCAAAAATCTTATTTTTTTGTTAATGCTGAAAATATTACATGGTCATCTTTGAATGCTCATAACTCGGGTATTTGATGTCGGATCATGGTCATTTTTGGCAAAAAATGAAATTTGCTGGCATGGCCATTTTTAAATGGCAATCTATAATTCTGATCTTAACGAGTCTAAAAAGGTATACCACTCAAAGATCGGACTTATTTTGGCCGAGATATGCAAGTTATGAAGCTCCAAAAATCTTATTTTTTTGTTAATGCTGAAAATATTACATGGTCATCTTTGAATGCTCATAACTCGGGTATTTGATGTCGGATCATGGTCATTTTTGGCAAAAAATGAAATTTGCTGGCATGGCCATTTTTAAATGGCAATCTATAATTCTGATCTTAACGAGTCTAAAAAGGTATACCACTCAAAGATCGGACTTATTTTGGCCGAGATATGCAAGTTATGAAGCTCCAAAAATCTTATTTTTTTGTTAATGCTGAAAATATTACATGGTCATCTTTGAATGCTCATAACTCGGGTATTTGATGTCGGATCATGGTCATTTTTGGCAAAAAATGAAATTTGCTGGCATGGCCATTTTTAAATGGCAATCTATAATTCTGATCTTAACGAGTCTAAAAAGGTATACCACTCAAAGATCGGACTTATTTTGGCCGAGATATGCAAGTTATGAAGCTCCAAAAATCTTATTTTTTTGTTAATGCTGAAAATATTACATGGTCATCTTTGAATGCTCATAACTCGGGTATTTGATGTCGGATCATGGTCATTTTTGGCAAAAAATTAAATTTGCTGGCATGGCCATTTTTAAATGGCAATCTATAATTCTGATCTTAACGAGTCTAAAAAGGTATACCACTCAAAGATCGGACTTATTTTGGCCGAGATATGCAAGTTATGAAGCTCCAAAAATCTTATTTTTTTGTTAATGCTGAAAATATTACATGGTCATCTTTGAATGCTCATAACTCGGGTATTTGATGTCGGATCATGGTCATTTTTGGCAAAAAATGAAATTTGCTGGCATGGCCATTTTTAAATGGCAATCTATAATTCTGATCTTAACGAGTCTAAAAAGGTATACCACTCAAAGATCGGACTTATTTTGGCCGAGATATGCAAGTTATGAAGCTCCAAAAATCTTATTTTTTTGTTAATGCTGAAAATATTACATGGTCATCTTTGAATGCTCATAACTCGGGTATTTGATGTCGGATCATGGTCATTTTTGGCAAAAAATTAAATTTGCTGGCATGGCCATTTTTAAATGGCAATCTATAATTCTGATCTTAACGAGTCTAAAAAGGTATACCACTCAAAGATCGGACTTATTTTGGCCGAGATATGCAAGTTATGAAGCTCCAAAAATCTTATTTTTTTGTTAATGCTGAAAATATTACATGGTCATCTTTGAATGCTCATAACTCGGGTATTTGATGTCGGATCATGGTCATTTTTGGCAAAAAATGAAATTTGCTGGCATGGCCATTTTTAAATGGCAATCTATAATTCTGATCTTAACGAGTCTAAAAAGGTATACCACTCAAAGATCGGACTTATTTTGGCCGAGATATGCAAGTTATGAAGCTCCAAAAATCTTATTTTTTTGTTAATGCTGAAAATATTACATGGTCATCTTTGAATGCTCATAACTCGGGTATTTGATGTCGGATCATGGTCATTTTTGGCAAAAAATGAAATTTGCTGGCATGGCCATTTTTAAATGGCAATCTATAATTCTGATCTTAACGAGTCTAAAAAGGTATACCACTCAAAGATCGGACTTATTTTGGCCGAGATATGCAAGTTATGAAGCTCCAAAAATCTTATTTTTTTGTTAATGCTGAAAATATTACATGGTCATCTTTGAATGCTCATAACTCGGGTATTTGATGTCGGATCATGGTCATTTTTGGCAAAAAATGAAATTAGCTGGCATGGCCATTTTTAAATGGCAATCTATAATTCTGATCTTAACGAGTCTAAAAAGGTATACCACTCAAAGATCGGACTTATTTTGGCCGAGATATGCAAGTTATGAAGCTCCAAAAATCTTATTTTTTTGTTAATGCTGAAAATATTACATGGTCATCTTTGAATGCTCATAACTCGGGTATTTGATGTCGGATCATGGTCATTTTTGGCAAAAAATGAAATTTGCTGGCATGGCCATTTTTAAATGGCAATCTATAATTCTGATCTTAACGAGTCTAAAAAGGTATACCACTCAAAGATCGGACTTATTTTGGCCGAGATATGAAAGTTATGAAGCTCCAAAAATCTTATTTTTTTGTTAATGCTGAAAATATTACATGGTCATCTTTGAATGCTCATAACTCGGGTATTTGATGTCGGATCATGGTCATTTTTGGCAAAAAATGAAATTTGCTGGCATGGCCATTTTTAAATGGCAATCTATAATTCTGATCTTAACGAGTCTAAAAAGGTATACCACTCAAAGATCGGACTTATTTTGGCCGAGATATGCAAGTTATGAAGCTCCAAAAATCTTATTTTTTTGTTAATGCTGAAAATATTACATGGTCATCTTTGAATGCTCATAACTCGGGTATTTGATGTCGGATCATGGTCATTTTTGGCAAAAAATGAAATAAGCTGGCATGGCCATTTTTGAATGGCAATCTATAATTCTGATCTTAACGAGTCTAAAAAGGTATACCACTCAAAGATCGGACTTATTTTGGCCGAGATATGCAAGTTATGAAGCTCCAAAAATCTTATTTTTTTGTTAATGCTGAAAATATTACATGGTCATCTTTGAATGCTCATAACTCGGGTATTTGATGTCGGATCATGGTCATTTTTGGCAAAAAATGAAATTTGCTGGCATGGCCATTTTTAAATGGCAATCTATAATTCTGATCTTAACGAGTCTAAAAAGGTATACCACTCAAAGATCGGACTTATTTTGGCCGAGATATGCAAGTTATGAAGCTCCAAAAATCTTATTTTTTTGTTAATGCTGAAAATATTACATGGTCATCTTTGAATGCTCATAACTCGGGTATTTGATGTCGGATCATGGTCATTTTTGGCAAAAAATGAAATTTGCTGGCATGGCCATTTTTAAATGGCAATCTATAATTCTGATCTTAACGAGTCTAAAAAGGTATACCACTCAAAGATCGGACTTATTTTGGCCGAGATATGCAAGTTATGAAGCTCCAAAAATCTTATTTTTTTGTTAATGCTGAAAATATTACATGGTCATCTTTGAATGCTCATAACTCGGGTATTTGATGTCGGATCATGGTCATTTTTGGCAAAAAATGAAATTTGCTGGCATGGCCATTTTTAAATGGCAATCTATAATTCTGATCTTAACGAGTCTAAAAAGGTATACCACTCAAAGATCGGACTTATTTTGGCCGAGATATGCAAGTTATGAAGCTCCAAAAATCTTATTTTTTTGTTAATGCTGAAAATATTACATGGTCATCTTTGAATGCTCATAACTCGGGTATTTGATGTCGGATCATGGTCATTTTTGGCAAAAAATGAAATTTGCTGGCATGGCCATTCTTAAATGGCAATCTATAATTCTGATCTTAACGAGTCTAAAAAGGTATACCACTCAAAGATCGGACTTATTTTGGCCGAGATATGCAAGTTATGAAGCTCCAAAAATCTTATTTTTTTGTTAATGCTGAAAATATTACATGGTCATCTTTGAATGCCCATAACTCGGGTATTTGATGTCGGATCATGGTCATTTTTGGCAAAAAATTAAATTTGCTGGCATGGCCATTTTTAAATGGCAATCTTTAATTCTGATCTTAACGAGTCTAAAAAGGTATACCACTCAAAGATCGGACTTATTTTGGCCGAGATATGCAAGTTATGAAGCTCCAAAAATCTTATTTTTTTGTTAATGCTGAAAATATTACAAGGTCATCTTTTAATGCTCATAGCTCGGGTATTTGATGTCGGATCATGGTCATTTTTGGCAAAAAATGAAATTTGCTGGCATGGCCATTTTTAAATGGCAATCTATAATTCTGATCTTAACGAGTCTAAAAAGGTATACCACTCAAAGTTCGGACTTATTTTGGCAGAGTTATGCAAGTTATGAAGCTCCAAAAATCTTATTTTTTTGTTAATGCTGAAAATATTATATGGTCATCTTTAAATGCTCATAACTCGGGTATTTGATGTCGGATCATGGTCATTTTTGGCAAAAAATGAAATTAGCTGGCATGGCCATTTTTAAATGGCAATCTATAATTCTGATCTTAACGAGTCTAAAAAGGTATACCACTCAAAGATCGGACTTATTTTGGCCGAGATATGCAAGTTATGAAGCTCCGAAAATCTTATTTTTTTGTTAATGCTGAAAATATTACATGGTCATCTTTGAATGCTCATAACTCGGGTATTTGATGTCGGATCATGGTCATTTTTGGCAAAAAATGAAATTTGCTGGCATGGCAATTTTTAAATGGCAATCTATAATTCTGATCTTAACGAGTCTAAAAAGGTTTACCACTCAAAGATCGGACTTATTTTGGCCGAGATATGCAAGTTATGAAGCTCCAAAAATCTTATTTTTTTGTTAATGCTGAAAATATTACATGGTCATCTTTGAATGCTCATAACTCGGGTATTTGATGTCGGATCATGGTCATTTTTGGCAAAAAATGAAATTTGCTGGCATGGCCATTCTTAAATGGCAATCTATAATTCTGATCTTAACGAGTCTAAAAAGGTATACCACTCAAAGATCGGACTTATTTTGGCCGAGATATGCAAGTTATGAAGCTCCAAAAATCTTATTTTTTTGTTAATGCTGAAAATATTACATGGTCATCTTTGAATGCCCATAACTCGGGTATTTGATGTCGGATCATGGTCATTTTTGGCAAAAAATGAAATTTGCTGGCATGGCCATTTTTAAATGGCAATCTATAATTCTGATCTTAACGAGTCTAAAAAGGTATACCACTCAAAGATCGGACTTATTTTGGCCGAGATATGCAAGTTATGAAGCTCCAAAAATCTTATTTTTTTGTTAATGCTGAAAATATTACAAGGTCATCTTTTAATGCTCATAGCTCGGGTATTTGATGTCGGATCATGGTCATTTTTGGCAAAAAATGAAATTTGCTGGCATGGCCATTTTTAAATGGCAATCTATAATTCTGATCTTAACGAGTCTAAAAAGGTATACCACTCAAAGTTCGGACTTATTTTGGCAGAGTTATGCAAGTTATGAAGCTCCAAAAATCTTATTTTTTTGTTAATGCTGAAAATATTATATGGTCATCTTTAAATGCTCATAACTCGGGTATTTGATGTCGGATCATGGTCATTTTTGGCAAAAAATGAAATTAGCTGGCATGGCCATTTTTAAATGGCAATCTATAATTCTGATCTTAACGAGTCTAAAAAGGTATACCACTCAAAGATCGGACTTATTTTGGCCGAGATATGCAAGTTATGAAGCTCCGAAAATCTTATTTTTTTGTTAATGCTGAAAATATTACATGGTCATCTTTGAATGCTCATAACTCGGGTATTTGATGTCGGATCATGGTCATTTTTGGCAAAAAATGAAATTTGCTGGCATGGCCATTTTTAAATGGCAATCTATAATTCTGATCTTAACGAGTCTAAAAAGGTTTACCACTCAAAGATCGGACTTATTTTGGCCGAGATATGAAAGTTATGAAGCTCCAAAAATCTTATTTTTTTGTTAATGCTGAAAATATTACATGGTCATCTTTGAATGCTCATAACTCGGGTATTTGATGTCGGATCATGGTCATTTTTGGCAAAAAATGAAATTTTCTGGCATGGCCATTTTTAAATGGCAATCTATAATTCTGATCTTAACGAGTCTAAAAAGGTATACCACTCAAAGATCGGACTTATTTTGGCCGAGATATGCAAGTTATGAAGCTCCAAAAATCTTATTTTTTTGTTAATGCTGAAAATATTACATGGTCATCTTTGAATGCTCATAACTCGGGTATTTGATGTCGGATCATGGTCATTTTTAGCAAAAAATGAAATAAGCTGGCATGGCCATTTTTGAATGGCAATCTATAATTCTGATCTTAACGAGTCTAAAAAGGTATACCACTCAAAGATCGGACTTATTTTGGCCGAGATATGCAAGTTATGAAGCTCCAAAAATCTTATTTTTTTGTTAATGCTGAAAATATTACGTGGTCATTTTTGAATGCTCATAACTCGGGTATTTGATGTCGGATCATGGTCATTTTTGGCAAAAAATTAAATTTTCTGGCATGGCCATTTTTAAATGGCAATCTATAATTCTGATCTTAACGAGTCTAAAAAGGTATACCACTCAAAGATCGGACTTATTTTGGCCGAGATATGCAAGTTATGAAGCTCCAAAAATCTTATTTTTTTGTTAATGCTGAAAATATTACATGGTCATCTTTGAATGCTCATAACTCGGGTATTTGATGTCGGATCATGGTCATTTTTGGCAAAAAATGAAATTTGCTGGCATGGCCATTTTTAAATGGCAATCTATAATTCTGATCTTAACGAGTCTAAAAAGGTATACCACTCAAAGATCGGACTTATTTTGGCCGAGATATGCAAGTTATGAAGCTCCAAAAATCTTATTTTTTTGTTAATGCTGAAAATATTACATGGTCATTTTTGAATGCTCATAACTCGGGTATTTGATGTCGGATCATGGTCATTTTTGGCAAAAAATTAAATTTTCTGGCATGGCCATTTTTAAATGGCAATCTATAATTCTGATCTTAACGAGTCTAAAAAGGTATACCACTCAAAGATCGGACTTATTTTGGCCGAGATATGCAAGTTATGAAGCTCCGAAAATCTTATTTTTTTGTTAATGCTGAAAATATTACATGGTCATCTTTGAATGCTCATAACTCGGGTATTTGATGTCGGATCATGGTCATTTTTGGCAAAAAATGAAATTTGCTGGCATGGCCATTTTTAAATGGCAATCTATAATTCTGATCTTAACGAGTCTAAAAAGGTATACCACTCAAAGATCGGACTTATTTTGGCCGAGATATGCAAGTTATGAAGCTCCGAAAATCTTATTTTTTTGTTAATGCTGAAAATATTACATGGTCATCTTTGAATGCTCATAACTCGGGTATTTGATGTCGGATCATGGTCATTTTTGGCAAAAAATGAAATTTGCTGGCATGGCCATTTTTAAATGGCAATCTATAATTCTGATCTTAACGAGTCTAAAAAGGTATACCACTCAAAGATCGGACTTATTTTGGCCGAGATATGCAAGTTATGAAGCTCCAAAAATCTTATTTTTTTGTTAATGCTGAAAATATTACATGGTCATCTTTGAATGCTCATAACTCGGGTATTTGATGTCGGATCATGGTCATTTTTGGCAAAAAATGAAATTTGCTGGCATGGCCATTTTTAAATGGCAATCTATAATTCTGATCTTAACGAGTCTAAAAAGGTATACCACTCAAAGATCGGACTTATTTTGGCCGAGATATGCAAGTTATGAAGCTCCAAAAATCTTATTTTTTTGTTAATGCTGAAAATATTACATGGTCATCTTTGAATGCTCATAACTCGGGTATTTGATGTCGGATCATGGTCATTTTTGGCAAAAAATGAAATTTGCTGGCATGGCCATTTTTAAATGGCAATCTATAATTCTGATCTTAACGAGTCTAAAAAGGTATACCACTCAAAGATCGGACTTATTTTGGCCGAGATATGCAAGTTATGAAGCTCCAAAAATCTTATTTTTTTGTTAATGCTGAAAATATTACATGGTCATCTTTGAATGCTCATAACTCGGGTATTTGATGTCGGATCATGGTCATTTTTGGCAAAAAATGAAATTTTCTGGCATGGCCATTTTTAAATGGCAATCTATAATTCTGATCTTAACGAGTCTAAAAAGGTATACCACTCAAAGATCGGACTTATTTTGGCCGAGATATGCAAGTTATGAAGCTCCAAAAATCTTATTTTTTTGTTAATGCTGAAAATATTACATGGTCATCTTTGAATGCTCATAACTCGGGTATTTGATGTCGGATCATGGTCATTTTTGGCAAAAAATGAAATTTGCTGGCATGGCCATTTTTAAATGGCAATCTATAATTCTGATCTTAACGAGTCTAAAAAGGTATACCACTCAAAGATCGGACTTATTTTGGCCGAGATATGCAAGTTATGAAGCTCCAAAAATCTTATTTTTTTGTTAATGCTGAAAATATTACATGGTCATCTTTGAATGCTCATAACTCGGGTATTTGATGTCGGATCATGGTCATTTTTGGCAAAAAATGAAATTTGCTGGCATGGCCATTTTTAAATGGCAATCTATAATTCTGATCTTAACGAGTCTAAAAAGGTATACCACTCAAAGATCGGACTTATTTTGGCCGAGATATGCAAGTTATGAAGCTCCAAAAATCTTATTTTTTTGTTAATGCTGAAAATATTACATGGTCATCTTTGAATGCTCATAACTCGGGTATTTGATGTCGGATCATGGTCATTTTTGGCAAAAAATGAAATTTGCTGGCATGGCCATTTTTAAATGGCAATCTATAATTCTGATCTTAACGAGTCTAAAAAGGTATAC
>JAWNPD010000548.1:0-26998 GCA_035045305.1 Drosophila maculinotata | reverse complement strand
AAAAATTAAATTTACTGGCATGGCCATTTTTAAATGGCAATCTATAATTCTGATCTTAACGAGTCTAAAAAGGTATACCACTCAAAGATCGGACTTATTTTGGCCGAGATATGCAAGTTATGAAGCTCCAAAAATCTTACTTTTTTGTTCATGCTGAAAATATTACATGGTCATCTTTGAATGCTCATAACTCGGGTATTTGATGTCGGATCATGGTCATTTTTGGCAAAAAATGAAATTTGCTGGCATGGCCATTTTTAAATGGCAATCTATAATTCTGATCTTAACGAGTCTAAAAAGGTATACCACTCAAAGATCGGACTTATTTTGGCCGAGATATGCAAGTTATGAAGCTCCAAAAATCTTATTTTTTTGTTAATGCTGAAAATATTACATGGTCATCTTTGAATGCTCATAACTCGGGTATTTGATGTCGGATCATGGTCATTTTTGGCAAAAAATGAAATTTGCTGGCATGGCCATTTTTAAATGGCAATCTATAATTCTGATCTTAACGAGTCTAAAAAGGTATACCACTCAAAGATCGGACTTATTTTGGCCGAGATATGCAAGTTATGAAGCTCCAAAAATCTTATTTTTTTGTTAATGCTGAAAATATTACATGGTCATTTTTGAATGCTCATAACTCGGGTATTTGATGTCGGATCATGGTCATTTTTGGCAAAAAATGAAATATGCTGGCATGGCCATTTTTAAATGGCAATCTATAATTCTGATCTTAACGAGTCTAAAAAGGTATACCACTCAAAGATCGGACTTATTTTGGCCGAGATATGCAAGTTATGAAGCTCCAAAAATCTTATTTTTTTGTTAATGCTGAAAATATTACATGGTCATTTTTGAATGCTCATAACTCGGGTATTTGATGTCGGATCATGGTCATTTTTGGCAAAAAATGAAATTTGCTGGCATGGCCATTTTTAAATGGCAATCTATAATTCTGATCTTAACGAGTCTAAAAAGGTATACCACTCAAAGATCGGACTTATTTTGGCCGAGATATGCAAGTTATGAAGCTCCAAAAATCTTACTTTTTTGTTCATGCTGAAAATATTACATGGTCATCTTTGAATGCTCATAACTCGGGTATTTGATGTCGGATCATGGTCATTTTTGGCAAAAAATGAAATTTGCTGGCATGGCCATTTTTAAATGGCAATCTATAATTCTGATCTTAACGAGTCTAAAAAGGTATACCACTCAAAGATCGGACTTATTTTGGCCGAGATATGCAAGTTATGAAGCTCCAAAAATCTTATTTTTTTGTTAATGCTGAAAATATTACATGGTCATCTTTGAATGCTCATAACTCGGGTATTTGATGTCGGATCATGGTCATTTTTGGCAAAAAATGAAATTTGCTGGCATGGCCATTTTTAAATGGCAATCTATAATTCTGATCTTAACGAGTCTAAAAAGGTATACCACTCAAAGATCGGACTTATTTTGGCCGAGATATGCAAGTTATGAAGCTCCAAAAATCTTATTTTTTTGTTAATGCTGAAAATATTACATGGTCATTTTTGAATGCTCATAACTCGGGTATTTGATGTCGGATCATGGTCATTTTTGGCAAAAAATTAAATTTGCTGGCATGGCCATTTTTAAATGGCAATCTATAATTCTGATCTTAACGAGTCTAAAAAGGTATACCACTCAAAGATCGGACTTATTTTGGCCGAGATATGCAAGTTATGAAGCTCCAAAAATCTTATTTTTTTGTTAATGCTGAAAATATTACATGGTCATTTTTGAATGCTCATAACTCGGGTATTTGATGTCGGATCATGGTCATTTTTGGCAAAAAATTAAATTTGCTGGCATGGCCATTTTTAAATGGCAATCTATAATTCTGATCTTAACGAGTCTAAAAAGGTATACCACTCAAAGATCGGACTTATTTTGGCCGAGATATGCAAGTTATGAAGCTCCAAAAATCTTACTTTTTTGTTCATGCTGAAAATATTACATGGTCATCTTTGAATGCTCATAACTCGGGTATTTGATGTCGGATCATGGTCATTTTTGGCAAAAAATGAAATTTGCTGGCATGGCCATTTTTAAATGGCAATCTATAATTCTGATCTTAACGAGTCTAAAAAGGTATACCACTCAAAGATCGGACTTATTTTGGCCGAGATATGCAAGTTATGAAGCTCCAAAAATCTTATTTTTTTGTTAATGCTGAAAATATTACATGGTCATTTTTGAATGCTCATAACTCGGGTATTTGATGTCGGATCATGGTCATTTTTGGCAAAAAATTAAATTTGCTGGCATGGCCATTTTTAAATGGCAATCTATAATTCTGATCTTAACGAGTCTAAAAAGGTATACCACTCAAAGATCGGACTTATTTTGGCCGAGATATGCAAGTTATGAAGCTCCAAAAATCTTATTTTTTTGTTAATGCTGAAAATATTACATGGTCATTTTTGAATGCTCATAACTCGGGTATTTGATGTCGGATCATGGTCATTTTTGGCAAAAAATTAAATTTACTGGCATGGCCATTTTTAAATGGCAATCTATAATTCTGATCTTAACGAGTCTAAAAAGGTATACCACTCAAAGATCGGACTTATTTTGGCCGAGATATGCAAGTTATGAAGCTCCAAAAATCTTACTTTTTTGTTAATGCTGAAAATATTACATGGTCATCTTTGAATGCTCATAACTCGGGTATTTGATGTCGGATCATGGTCATTTTTGGCAAAAAATGAAATTTGCTGGCATGGCCATTTTTAAATGGCAATCTATAATTCTGATCTTAACGAGTCTAAAAAGGTATACCACTCAAAGATCGGACTTATTTTGGCCGAGATATGCAAGTTATGAAGCTCCAAAAATCTTATTTTTTTGTTAATGCTGAAAATATTACATGGTCATCTTTGAATGCTCATAACTCGGGTATTTGATGTCGGATCATGGTCATTTTTGGCAAAAAATGAAATTTGCTGGCATGGCCATTTTTAAATGGCAATCTATAATTCTGATCTTAACGAGTCTAAAAAGGTATACCACTCAAAGATCGGACTTATTTTGGCCGAGATATGCAAGTTATGAAGCTCCAAAAATCTTATTTTTTTGTTAATGCTGAAAATATTACATGGTCATCTTTGAATGCTCATAACTCGGGTATTTGATGTCGGATCATGGTCATTTTTGGCAAAAAATGAAATTTGCTGGCATGGCCATTTTTAAATGGCAATCTATAATTCTGATCTTAACGAGTCTAAAAAGGTATACCACTCAAAGATCGGACTTATTTTGGCCGAGATATGCAAGTTATGAAGCTCCAAAAATCTTATTTTTTTGTTAATGCTGAAAATATTACATGGTCATCTTTGAATGCTCATAACTCGGGTATTTGATGTCGGATCATGGTCATTTTTGGCAAAAAATGAAATTTGCTGGCATGGCCATTTTTAAATGGCAATCTATAATTCTGATCTTAACGAGTCTAAAAAGGTATACCACTCAAAGATCGGACTTATTTTGGCCGAGATATGCAAGTTATGAAGCTCCAAAAATCTTATTTTTTTGTTAATGCTGAAAATATTACATGGTCATTTTTGAATGCTCATAACTCGGGTATTTGATGTCGGATCATGGTCATTTTTGGCAAAAAATGAAATTTGCTGGCATGGCCATTTTTAAATGGCAATCTATAATTCTGATCTTAACGAGTCTAAAAAGGTATACCACTCAAAGATCGGACTTATTTTGGCCGAGATATGCAAGTTATGAAGCTCCAAAAATCTTATTTTTTTGTTAATGCTGAAAATATTACATGGTCATCTTTGAATGCTCATAACTCGGGTATTTGATGTCGGATCATGGTCATTTTTGGCAAAAAATGAAATTTGCTGGCATGGCCATTTTTAAATGGCAATCTATAATTCTGATCTTAACGAGTCTAAAAAGGTATACCACTCAAAGATCGGACTTATTTTGGCCGAGATATGCAAGTTATGAAGCTCCAAAAATCTTATTTTTTTGTTAATGCTGAAAATATTACATGGTCATCTTTGAATGCTCATAACTCGGGTATTTGATGTCGGATCATGGTCATTTTTGGCAAAAAATGAAATTTGCTGGCATGGCCATTTTTAAATGGCAATCTATAATTCTGATCTTAACGAGTCTAAAAAGGTATACCACTCAAAGATCGGACTTATTTTGGCCGAGATATGCAAGTTATGAAGCTCCAAAAATCTTATTTTTTTGTTAATGCTGAAAATATTAAATGGTCATTTTTGAATGCTCATAACTCGGGTATTTGATGTCGGATCATGGTCATTTTTGGCAAAAAATTAAATTTGCTGGCATGGCCATTTTTAAATGGCAATCTATAATTCTGATCTTAACGAGTCTAAAAAGGTATACCACTCAAAGATCGGACTTATTTTGGACGAGATATGCAAGTTATGAAGCTCCAAAAATCTTATTTTTTTTGTTAATGCTAAAAATATTACATGGTCATTTTTGAATGCTCATTACTCGGGTATTTGATTTCGGATCATGGTCATTTTTGGCAAAAAATTAAATTTACTGGCATGGCCATTTTTAAATGGCAATCTATAATTCTGATCTTAACGAGTCTAAAAAGGTATACCACTCAAAGATCGGACTTATTTTGGCCGAGATATGCAAGTTATGAAGCTCCAAAAATCTTACTTTTTTGTTCATGCTGAAAATATTACATGGTCATCTTTGAATGCTCATAGCTCGGGTATTTGATGTCGGATCATGGTCATTTTTGGCAAAAAAGAAATAAGCTGGCAAGGCCATTTTTAAATGGCAATCTATATTTCTGATCTTAACGAGTCTAAAAGGGTATACCACTCAAAGATCGGACTTATTTTGGCCGAGATATGCAAGTTATGAAGCTCCAAAAATCTTATTTTTTTGTTAATGCTGAAAATATTACATGGTCATTTTTGAATGCTCATAACTCGGGTATTTGATGTCGGATCATGGTCATTTTTGGCAAAAAATTAAATTTGCTGGCATGGCCATTTTTAAATGGCAATCTATAATTCTGATCTTAACGAGTCTAAAAAGGTATACCACTCAAAGATCGGACTTATTTTGGACGAGATATGCAAGTTATGAAGCTCCAAAAATCTTATTTTTTTGTTAATGCTGAAAATATTACATGGTCATTTTTGAATGCTCATTACTCGGGTATTTGATGTCGGATCATGGTCATTTTTGGCAAAAAATTAAATTTACTGGCATGGCCATTTTTAAATGGCAATCTATAATTCTGATCTTAACGAGTCTAAAAAGGTATACCACTCAAAGATCGGACTTATTTTGGCCGAGATATGCAAGTTATGAAGCTCCAAAAATCTTACTTTTTTGTTCATGCTGAAAATATTACATGGTCATCTTTGAATGCTCATAACTCGGGTATTTGATGTCGGATCATGGTCATTTTTGGCAAAAAATGAAATTTGCTGGCATGGCCATTTTTAAATGGCAATCTATAATTCTGATCTTAACGAGTCTAAAAAGGTATACCACTCAAAGATCGGACTTATTTTGGCCGAGATATGCAAGTTATGAAGCTCCAAAAATCTTATTTTTTTGTTAATGCTGAAAATATTACATGGTCATCTTTGAATGCTCATAACTCGGGTATTTGATGTCGGATCATGGTCATTTTTGGCAAAAAATGAAATTTGCTGGCATGGCCATTTTTAAATGGCAATCTATAATTCTGATCTTAACGAGTCTAAAAAGGTATACCACTCAAAGATCGGACTTATTTTGGCCGAGATATGCAAGTTATGAAGCTCCAAAAATCTTATTTTTTTGTTAATGCTGAAAATATTACATGGTCATCTTTGAATGCTCATAACTCGGGTATTTGATGTCGGATCATGGTCATTTTTGGCAAAAAATGAAATTTGCTGGCATGGCCATTTTTAAATGGCAATCTATAATTCTGATCTTAACGAGTCTAAAAAGGTATACCACTCAAAGATCGGACTTATTTTGGCCGAGATATGCAAGTTATGAAGCTCCAAAAATCTTATTTTTTTGTTAATGCTGAAAATATTACATGGTCATCTTTGAATGCTCATAACTCGGGTATTTGATGTCGGATCATGGTCATTTTTGGCAAAAAATGAAATTTGCTGGCATGGCCATTTTTAAATGGCAATCTATAATTCTGATCTTAACGAGTCTAAAAAGGTATACCACTCAAAGATCGGACTTATTTTGGCCGAGATATGCAAGTTATGAAGCTCCAAAAATCTTATTTTTTTGTTAATGCTGAAAATATTACATGGTCATCTTTGAATGCTCATAACTCGGGTATTTGATGTCGGATCATGGTCATTTTTGGCAAAAAATGAAATTTGCTGGCATGGCCATTTTTAAATGGCAATCTATAATTCTGATCTTAACGAGTCTAAAAAGGTATACCACTCAAAGATCGGACTTATTTTGGCCGAGATATGCAAGTTATGAAGCTCCAAAAATCTTATTTTTTTGTTAATGCTGAAAATATTACATGGTCATCTTTGAATGCTCATAACTCGGGTATTTGATGTCGGATCATGGTCATTTTTGGCAAAAAATGAAATTTGCTGGCATGGCCATTTTTAAATGGCAATCTATAATTCTGATCTTAACGAGTCTAAAAAGGTATACCACTCAAAGATCGGACTTATTTTGGCCGAGATATGCAAGTTATGAAGCTCCAAAAATCTTATTTTTTTGTTAATGCTGAAAATATTACATGGTCATCTTTGAATGCTCATAACTCGGGTATTTGATGTCGGATCATGGTCATTTTTGGCAAAAAATGAAATTTGCTGGCATGGCCATTTTTAAATGGCAATCTATAATTCTGATCTTAACGAGTCTAAAAAGGTATACCACTCAAAGATCGGACTTATTTTGGCCGAGATATGCAAGTTATGAAGCTCCAAAAATCTTATTTTTTTGTTAATGCTGAAAATATTACATGGTCATCTTTGAATGCTCATAACTCGGGTATTTGATGTCGGATCATGGTCATTTTTGGCAAAAAATGAAATTTGCTGGCATGGCCATTTTTAAATGGCAATCTATAATTCTGATCTTAACGAGTCTAAAAAGGTATACCACTCAAAGATCGGACTTATTTTGGCCGAGATATGCAAGTTATGAAGCTCCAAAAATCTTATTTTTTTGTTAATGCTGAAAATATTACATGGTCATCTTTGAATGCTCATAACTCGGGTATTTGATGTCGGATCATGGTCATTTTTGGCAAAAAATGAAATTTGCTGGCATGGCCATTTTTAAATGGCAATCTATAATTCTGATCTTAACGAGTCTAAAAAGGTATACCACTCAAAGATCGGACTTATTTTGGCCGAGATATGCAAGTTATGAAGCTCCAAAAATCTTATTTTTTTGTTAATGCTGAAAATATTACATGGTCATCTTTGAATGCTCATAACTCGGGTATTTGATGTCGGATCATGGTCATTTTTGGCAAAAAATGAAATTTGCTGGCATGGCCATTTTTAAATGGCAATCTATAATTCTGATCTTAACGAGTCTAAAAAGGTATACCACTCAAAGATCGGACTTATTTTGGCCGAGATATGCAAGTTATGAAGCTCCAAAAATCTTATTTTTTTGTTAATGCTGAAAATATTACATGGTCATCTTTGAATGCTCATAACTCGGGTATTTGATGTCGGATCATGGTCATTTTTGGCAAAAAATGAAATTTGCTGGCATGGCCATTTTTAAATGGCAATCTATAATTCTGATCTTAACGAGTCTAAAAAGGTATACCACTCAAAGATCGGACTTATTTTGGCCGAGATATGCAAGTTATGAAGCTCCAAAAATCTTATTTTTTTGTTAATGCTGAAAATATTACATGGTCATCTTTGAATGCTCATAACTCGGGTATTTGATGTCGGATCATGGTCATTTTTGGCAAAAAATGAAATTTGCTGGCATGGCCATTTTTAAATGGCAATCTATAATTCTGATCTTAACGAGTCTAAAAAGGTATACCACTCAAAGATCGGACTTATTTTGGCCGAGATATGCAAGTTATGAAGCTCCAAAAATCTTATTTTTTTGTTAATGCTGAAAATATTACATGGTCATCTTTGAATGCTCATAACTCGGGTATTTGATGTCGGATCATGGTCATTTTTGGCAAAAAATGAAATTTGCTGGCATGGCCATTTTTAAATGGCAATCTATAATTCTGATCTTAACGAGTCTAAAAAGGTATACCACTCAAAGATCGGACTTATTTTGGCCGAGATATGCAAGTTATGAAGCTCCAAAAATCTTATTTTTTTGTTAATGCTGAAAATATTACATGGTCATCTTTGAATGCTCATAACTCGGGTATTTGATGTCGGATCATGGTCATTTTTGGCAAAAAATGAAATTTGCTGGCATGGCCATTTTTAAATGGCAATCTATAATTCTGATCTTAACGAGTCTAAAAAGGTATACCACTCAAAGATCGGACTTATTTTGGCCGAGATATGCAAGTTATGAAGCTCCAAAAATCTTATTTTTTTGTTAATGCTGAAAATATTACATGGTCATCTTTGAATGCTCATAACTCGGGTATTTGATGTCGGATCATGGTCATTTTTGGCAAAAAATGAAATTTGCTGGCATGGCCATTTTTAAATGGCAATCTATAATTCTGATCTTAACGAGTCTAAAAAGGTATACCACTCAAAGATCGGACTTATTTTGGCCGAGATATGCAAGTTATGAAGCTCCAAAAATCTTATTTTTTTGTTAATGCTGAAAATATTACATGGTCATCTTTGAATGCTCATAACTCGGGTATTTGATGTCGGATCATGGTCATTTTTGGCAAAAAATGAAATTTGCTGGCATGGCCATTTTTAAATGGCAATCTATAATTCTGATCTTAACGAGTCTAAAAAGGTATACCACTCAAAGATCGGACTTATTTTGGCCGAGATATGCAAGTTATGAAGCTCCAAAAATCTTATTTTTTTGTTAATGCTGAAAATATTACATGGTCATCTTTGAATGCTCATAACTCGGGTATTTGATGTCGGATCATGGTCATTTTTGGCAAAAAATGAAATTTGCTGGCATGGCCATTTTTAAATGGCAATCTATAATTCTGATCTTAACGAGTCTAAAAAGGTATACCACTCAAAGATCGGACTTATTTTGGCCGAGATATGCAAGTTATGAAGCTCCAAAAATCTTATTTTTTTGTTAATGCTGAAAATATTACATGGTCATCTTTGAATGCTCATAACTCGGGTATTTGATGTCGGATCATGGTCATTTTTGGCAAAAAATGAAATTTGCTGGCATGGCCATTTTTAAATGGCAATCTATAATTCTGATCTTAACGAGTCTAAAAAGGTATACCACTCAAAGATCGGACTTATTTTGGCCGAGATATGCAAGTTATGAAGCTCCAAAAATCTTATTTTTTTGTTAATGCTGAAAATATTACATGGTCATCTTTGAATGCTCATAACTCGGGTATTTGATGTCGGATCATGGTCATTTTTGGCAAAAAATGAAATTTGCTGGCA
Organism: Drosophila maculinotata; assembly: GCA_035045305.1. Classification (NCBI taxonomy): domain Eukaryota; kingdom Metazoa; phylum Arthropoda; class Insecta; order Diptera; family Drosophilidae; genus Drosophila; species Drosophila maculinotata. The sequence continues at coordinate 17,402 of JAWNPD010000548.1, read as the reverse complement.
TGGCCATTTTTAAATGGCAATCTATAATTCTGATCTTAACGAGTCTAAAAAGGTATACCACTCAAAGATCGGACTTATTTTGGCCGAGATATGCAAGTTATGAAGCTCCAAAAATCTTATTTTTTTGTTAATGCTGAAAATATTACATGGTCATCTTTGAATGCTCATAACTCGGGTATTTGATGTCGGATCATGGTCATTTTTGGCAAAAAATGAAATTTGCTGGCATGGCCATTTTTAAATGGCAATCTATAATTCTGATCTTAACGAGTCTAAAAAGGTATACCACTCAAAGATCGGACTTATTTTGGCCGAGATATGCAAGTTATGAAGCTCCAAAAATCTTATTTTTTTGTTAATGCTGAAAATATTACATGGTCATCTTTGAATGCTCATAACTCGGGTATTTGATGTCGGATCATGGTCATTTTTGGCAAAAAATGAAATTTGCTGGCATGGCCATTTTTAAATGGCAATCTATAATTCTGATCTTAACGAGTCTAAAAAGGTATACCACTCAAAGATCGGACTTATTTTGGCCGAGATATGCAAGTTATGAAGCTCCAAAAATCTTATTTTTTTGTTAATGCTGAAAATATTACATGGTCATCTTTGAATGCTCATAACTCGGGTATTTGATGTCGGATCATGGTCATTTTTGGCAAAAAATGAAATTTGCTGGCATGGCCATTTTTAAATGGCAATCTATAATTCTGATCTTAACGAGTCTAAAAAGGTATACCACTCAAAGATCGGACTTATTTTGGCCGAGATATGCAAGTTATGAAGCTCCAAAAATCTTATTTTTTTGTTAATGCTGAAAATATTACATGGTCATCTTTGAATGCTCATAACTCGGGTATTTGATGTCGGATCATGGTCATTTTTGGCAAAAAATGAAATTTGCTGGCATGGCCATTTTTAAATGGCAATCTATAATTCTGATCTTAACGAGTCTAAAAAGGTATACCACTCAAAGATCGGACTTATTTTGGCCGAGATATGCAAGTTATGAAGCTCCAAAAATCTTATTTTTTTGTTAATGCTGAAAATATTACATGGTCATCTTTGAATGCTCATAACTCGGGTATTTGATGTCGGATCATGGTCATTTTTGGCAAAAAATGAAATTTGCTGGCATGGCCATTTTTAAATGGCAATCTATAATTCTGATCTTAACGAGTCTAAAAAGGTATACCACTCAAAGATCGGACTTATTTTGGCCGAGATATGCAAGTTATGAAGCTCCAAAAATCTTATTTTTTTGTTAATGCTGAAAATATTACATGGTCATCTTTGAATGCTCATAACTCGGGTATTTGATGTCGGATCATGGTCATTTTTGGCAAAAAATGAAATTTGCTGGCATGGCCATTTTTAAATGGCAATCTATAATTCTGATCTTAACGAGTCTAAAAAGGTATACCACTCAAAGATCGGACTTATTTTGGCCGAGATATGCAAGTTATGAAGCTCCAAAAATCTTATTTTTTTGTTAATGCTGAAAATATTACATGGTCATCTTTGAATGCTCATAACTCGGGTATTTGATGTCGGATCATGGTCATTTTTGGCAAAAAATGAAATTTGCTGGCATGGCCATTTTTAAATGGCAATCTATAATTCTGATCTTAACGAGTCTAAAAAGGTATACCACTCAAAGATCGGACTTATTTTGGACGAGATATGCAAGTTATGAAGCTCCAAAAATCTTATTTTTTTGTTTATGCTGAATATATTACATGGTTATCTTTGAATGCTCATAACTCGGGTATTTGATGTCGGATCATGGTCATTTTTGGCAAAAAATTAAATTTGCTGGCATGGCCATTTTTAAATGGCAATCTATAATTCTGATCTTAACGAGTCTAAAAAGGTATACCACTCAAAGATCGGACTTATTTTGGCCGAGATATGCAAGTTATGAAGCTCCAAAAATCTAATTTTTTTGTTAATGCTGAAAATATTACATGGTCATCTTTGAATGCTCATAGCTCGGGTATTTGATGTCGGATCATGCTCATTTTAAGCACAAAATGAAATTTGCTGGCATGGCCATTTTTAAATGGCAATTTTTATTCTGATCTTAACGAGTCTTAAAAGGTAAACCACTCAAAGATCGTACTTATTTTGGCCGAGATATGCAAGTTATAAAGCTCGAAAAATCTTATTTTTTTGTTTATGCTGAAAATATTACATGGTTATCTTTGAATGCTCATAACTCGGGTATTTGATGTCGGATCATGGTCATTTTTGGCAAAAAATGAAATTTGCTGGCATGGCCATTTTTAAATGGCAATCTATAATTCTGATCTTAACGAGTCTAAAAAGGTATTCCACTCAAAGATCGGACTTATTTTGGCCGAGATATGCAAGTTATGAAGCTCCAAAAATCTTATTTGTTTGTTAATGCTGAAAATATTTCATGGTCATATTTGAATGCTCATAACTCGGGTATTTGATGTCGGATCATGGTCATTTTTGGCAAAAAATGAAATTTGCTGGCATGGCCATTTTTAAATGGCAATCTATAATTCTGATCTTAACGAGTCTAAAAAGGTATACCACTCAAAGATCGGACTTATTTTGGCCGAGATATGCAACTTATGAAGCTCCAAAATTATTATTTTTTTGTTAATGCTGAAAATATTACATGGTCATCTTTGAATGCTCATAACTCGGGTATTTGATGTCGGATCATGGTCATTTTTAGCACAAAATGAAATTTGCTGGCATGGCTATTTTTAAATGGCAATTTTTATTCTGATCTTAACCAGTCTTAAAAGGTAAACCACTCAAAGTTCGTACTTATTTTGGCCGAGATATGCAAGTTATAAAGCTCGAAAAATCTTATTTTTTTGTTTATGCTGAATATATTACATGGTTATCTTTGAATGCTCATAACTCGGGTATTTGATTTCGGATCATGGTCATTTTTGGCAAAAAATGAAATTTGTTGGCATGGCCATTTTTAAATGGCAATCTATAATTCTGATCTTAACGAGTCTAAAAAGGTATACCACTCAAAGATCGGATTTATTTTGGCCGAGATATGCAAGTTATGAAGCTCCAAAAATCTTATTTTTTTGTTAATGCTGAAAATATTACATGGTCATCTTTGAATGCTCATAACTCGGGTATTTGATGTCGGATCATGGTCATTTTTGGCAAAAAATGAAATTTGCTGGCATGGCCATTTTTAAATGGCAATCTATAATTCTGATCTAAACGAGTCTAAAAAGGTATACCACTCAAAGATCGGACTTATTTTGGACGAGATATGCAAGTTATGAAGCTCCAAAAATATTATTTTTTTGTTTATGCTGAATATATTACATGGTTATCTTTGAATGCTCATAACTCGGGTATTTGATGTCGGATCATGGTCATTTTTGGCAAAAAATGAAATTTGCTGGCATGGCCATTTTTAAATGGCAATCTATAATTCTGATCTTAACGAGTCTAAAAAGGTATACCACTCAAAGATCGGACTTATTTTGGCCGAGATATGCAAGTTATGAAGCTCCAAAAATCTAATTTTTTTGTTAATGCTGAAAATATTACATGGTCATCTTTGAATGCTCATAGCTCGGGTATTTGATGTCGGATCATGGTCATTTTTGGCACAAAATGAAATTTGCTGGCATGGCCATTTTTAAATGGCAATCTATAATTCTGATCTTAACGAGTCTTAAAAGGTATACCACTCAAAGATCGGACTTATTTTGGCCGAGATATGCAAGTTATGAAGCTCGAAAAATCTTATTTTTTTGTTTATGCTGAAAATATTACATGGTCATCTTTGAATGCTCATAACTCGGGTATTTGATGTCGGATCATGGTCATTTTTGGCAAAAAATGAAATTTGCTGGCATGGCCATTTTTAAATGGCAATCTATAATTCTGATCTTAACGAGTCTAAAAAGGTATACCACTCAAAGATCGGACTTATTTTGGCCGAGATATGCAAGTTATGAAGCTCCAAAAATCTTATTTTTTTGTTAATGCTGAAAATATTACATGGTCATCTTTGAATGCTCATAACTCGGGTATTTGATGTCGGATCATGGTCATTTTTGGCAAAAAATGAAATTTGCTGGCATGGCCATTTTTAAATGGCAATCTATAATTCTGATCTTAACGAGTCTAAAAAGGTATACCACTCAAAGATCGGACTTATTTTGGCCGAGATATGCAAGTTATGAAGCTCCAAAAATCTTATTTTTTTGTTAATGCTGAAAATATTACATGGTCATCTTTGAATGCTCATAACTCGGGTATTTGATGTCGGATCATGGTCATTTTTGGCAAAAAATGAAATTTGCTGGCATGGCCATTTTTAAATGGCAATCTATAATTCTGATCTTAACGAGTCTTAAAAAGGTATACCACTCAAAGATCGGACTTATTTTGGCCGAGATATGCAAGTTATGAAGCTCGAAAAATCTTATTTTTTTGTTAATGCTGAAAATATTACATGGTTATCTTTGAATGCTCATAACTCGGGTATTTGATGTCGGATCATGGTCATTTTTGGCAAAAAATGAAATTTGCTGGCATGGCCATTTTTAAATGGCAATCTATAATTCTGATCTTAACGAGTCTAAAAAGGTATACCACTCAAAGATCGGACTTATTTTGGCCGAGATATGCAAGTTATGAAGCTCCAAAAATCTTATTTTTTTGTTAATGCTGAAAATATTACATGGTCATCTTTGAATGCTCATAACTCGGGTATTTGATGTCGGATCATGGTCATTTTTGGCAAAAAATGAAATTTGCTGGCATGGCCATTTTTAAATGGCAATCTATAATTCTGATCTTAACGAGTCTAAAAAGGTATACCACTCAAAGATCGGACTTATTTTGGCCGAGATATGCAAGTTATGAAGCTCCAAAAATCTTATTTTTTTGTTAATGCTGAAAATATTACATGGTCATCTTTGAATGCTCATAACTCGGGTATTTGATGTCGGATCATGGTCATTTTTGGCAAAAAATGAAATTTGCTGGCATGGCCATTTTTAAATGGCAATCTATAATTCTGATCTTAACGAGTCTAAAAAGGTATACCACTCAAAGATCGGACTTATTTTGGCCGAGATATGCAAGTTATGAAGCTCCAAAAATCTTATTTTTTTGTTAATGCTGAAAATATTACATGGTCATCTTTGAATGCTCATAACTCGGGTATTTGATGTCGGATCATGGTCATTTTTGGCACAAAATGAAATTTGCTGGCATGGCCATTTTTAAATGGCAATCTATAATTCTGATCTTAACGAGTCTTAAAAGGTAAACCACTCAAAGATCGTACTTATTTTGGCCGAGATATGCAAGTTATAAAGCTCGAAAAATCTTATTTTTTTGTTTATGCTGAATATATTACATGGTTATCTTTGAATGCTCATAACTCGGGTATTTGATGTCGGATCATGGTCATTTTTGGCAAAAAATTAAATTTGCTGGCATGGCCATTTTTAAATGGCAATCTATAATTCTGATCTTAACGAGTCTAAAAAGGTATACCACTCAAAGATCGGACTTATTTTGGCCGAGATATGCAAGTTATGAAGCTCCAAAAATCTAATTTTTTTGTTAATGCTGAAAATATTACATGGTCATCTTTGAATGCTCATAACTCGGGTATTTGATGTCGGATCATGGTCATTTTTGGCAAAAAATTAAATTTTCTGGCATGGCCATTTTTAAATGGCAATCTATAATTCTGATCTTAACGAGTCTAAAAAGGTATACCACTCAAAGATCGGACTTATTTTGGCCGAGATATGCAAGTTATGAAGCTCCAAAAATCTTATTTTTTTGTTAATGCTGAAAATATTACATGGTCATCTTTGAATGCTCATAACTCGGGTATTTGATGTCGGATCATGGTCATTTTTGGCAAAAAATGAAATTTGCTGGCATGGCCATTTTTAAATGGCAATCTATAATTCTGATCTTAACGAGTCTAAAAAGGTATACCACTCAAAGATCGGACTTATTTTGGCCGAGATATGCAAGTTATGAAGCTCCAAAAATCTTATTTTTTTGTTAATGCTGAAAATATTACATGGTCATCTTTGAATGCTCATAACTCGGGTATTTGATGTCGGATCATGGTCATTTTTGGCAAAAAATGAAATTTGCTGGCATGGCCATTTTTAAATGGCAATCTATAATTCTGATCTTAACGAGTCTAAAAAGGTATACCACTCAAAGATCGGACTTATTTTGGCCGAGATATGCAAGTTATGAAGCTCCAAAAATCTTATTTTTTTGTTAATGCTGAAAATATTACATGGTCATCTTTGAATGCTCATAACTCGGGTATTTGATGTCGGATCATGGTCATTTTTGGCAAAAAATGAAATTTGCTGGCATGGCCATTTTTAAATGGCAATCTATAATTCTGATCTTAACGAGTCTAAAAAGGTATACCACTCAAAGATCGGACTTATTTTGGCCGAGATATGCAAGTTATGAAGCTCCAAAAATCTTATTTTTTTGTTAATGCTGAAAATATTACATGGTCATCTTTGAATGCTCATAACTCGGGTATTTGATGTCGGATCATGGTCATTTTTGGCAAAAAATTAAATTTGCTGGCATGGCCATTTTTAAATGGCAATCTATAATTCTGATCTTAACGAGTCTAAAAAGGTATACCACTCAAAGATCGGACTTATTTTGGCCGAGATATGCAAGTTATGAAGCTCCAAAAATCTTATTTTTTTGTTAATGCTGAAAATATTACATGGTCATCTTTGAATGCTCATAACTCGGGTATTTGATGTCGGATCATGGTCATTTTTGGCAAAAAATGAAATTTTCTGGCATGGCCATTTTTAAATGGCAATCTATAATTCTGATCTTAACGAGTCTAAAAAGGTATACCACTCAAAGATCGGACTTATTTTGGCCGAGATATGCAAGTTATGAAGCTCCAAAAATCTTATTTTTTTGTTAATGCTGAAAATATTACATGGTCATCTTTGAATGCTCATAACTCGGGTATTTGATGTCGGATCATGGTCATTTTTGGCAAAAAATGAAATTTGCTGGCATGGCCATTTTTAAATGGCAATCTATAATTCTGATCTTAACGAGTCTAAAAAGGTATACCACTCAAAGATCGGACTTATTTTGGCCGAGATATGCAAGTTATGAAGCTCCAAAAATCTTATTTTTTTGTTAATGCTGAAAATATTACATGGTCATCTTTGAATGCTCATAACTCGGGTATTTGATGTCGGATCATGGTCATTTTTGGCAAAAAATGAAATTTGCTGGCATGGCCATTTTTAAATGGCAATCTATAATTCTGATCTTAACGAGTCTAAAAAGGTATACCACTCAAAGATCGGACTTATTTTGGCCGAGATATGCAACTTATGAAGCTCCAAAAATCTTATTTTTTTGTTAATGCTGAAAATATTACATGGTCATCTTTGAATGCTCATAACTCGGGTATTTGATGTCGGATCATGGTCATTTTTGGCAAAAAATGAAATTTGCTGGCATGGCCATTTTTAAATGGCAATCTATAATTCTGATCTTAACGAGTCTAAAAAGGTATACCACTCAAAGATCGGACTTATTTTGGCCGAGATATGCAAGTTATGAAGCTCCAAAAATCTTATTTTTTTGTTAATGCTGAAAATATTACATGGTCATCTTTGAATGCTCATAACTCGGGTATTTGATGTCGGATCATGGTCATTTTTGGCAAAAAATGAAATTTGCTGGCATGGCCATTTTTAAATGGCAATCTATAATTCTGATCTTAACGAGTCTAAAAAGGTATACCACTCAAAGATCGGACTTATTTTGGCCGAGATATGCAAGTTATGAAGCTCCAAAAATCTTATTTTTTTGTTAATGCTGAAAATATTACATGGTTATCTTTGAATGCTCATAACTCGGGTATTTGATGTCGGATCATGGTCATTTTTGTCAAAAAATGAAATTTGCTGGCATGGCCATTTTTAAATGGCAATCTATAATTCTGATCTTAACGAGTCTAAAAAGGTATACCACTCAAAGATCGGACTTATTTTGGCCGAGATATGCAAGTTATGAAGCTCCAAAAATCTTATTTTTTTGTTAATGCTGAAAATATTACATGGTCATCTTTGAATGCTCATAACTCGGGTATTTGATGTCGGATCATGGTCATTTTTGGCAAAAAATGAAATTTTCTGGCATGGCCATTTTTAAATGGCAATCTATAATTCTGATCTTAACGAGTCTAAAAAGGTATACCACTCAAAGATCGGACTTATTTTGGCCGAGATATGCAAGTTATGAAGCTCCAAAAATCTTATTTTTTTGTTAATGCTGAAAATATTACATGGTCATCTTTGAATGCTCATAACTCGGGTATTTGATGTCGGATCATGGTCATTTTTGGCAAAAAATGAAATTTGCTGGCATGGCCATTTTTAAATGGCAATCTATAATTCTGATCTTAACGAGTCTAAAAAGGTATACCACTCAAAGATCGGACTTATTTTGGCCGAGATATGCAAGTTATGAAGCTCCAAAAATCTTATTTTTTTGTTAATGCTGAAAATATTACATGGTCATCTTTGAATGCTCATAACTCGGGTATTTGATGTCGGATCATGGTCATTTTTGGCAAAAAATTAAATTTTCTGGCATGGCCATTTTTAAATGGCAATCTATAATTCTGATCTTAACGAGTCTAAAAAGGTATACCACTCAAAGATCGGACTTATTTTGGCCGAGATATGCAAGTTATGAAGCTCCAAAAATCTTATTTTTTTGTTAATGCTGAAAATATTACATGGTTATCTTTGAATGCTCATAACTCGGGTATTTGATGTCGGATCATGGTCATTTTTGGCAAAAAATTAAATTTGCTGGCATGGCCATTTTTAAATGGCAATCTATAATTCTGATCTTAACGAGTCTAAAAAGGTATACCACTCAAAGATCGGACTTATTTTGGCCGAGATATGCAAGTTATGAAGCTCCAAAAATCTAATTTTTTTGTTAATGCTGAAAATATTACATGGTCATCTTTGAATGCTCATAACTCGGGTATTTGATGTCGGATCATGGTCATTTTTGGCAAAAAATTAAATTTTCTGGCATGGCCATTTTTAAATGGCAATCTATAATTCTGATCTTAACGAGTCTAAAAAGGTATACCACTCAAAGATCGGACTTATTTTGGCCGAGATATGCAAGTTATGAAGCTCCAAAAATCTTATTTTTTTGTTAATGCTGAAAATATTACATGGTCATCTTTGAATGCTCATAACTCGGGTATTTGATGTCGGATCATGGTCATTTTTGGCAAAAAATTAAATTTGCTGGCATGGCCATTTTTAAATGGCAATCTATAATTCTGATCTTAACGAGTCTAAAAAGGTATACCACTCAAAGATCGGACTTATTTTGGCCGAGATATGCAAGTTATGAAGCTCCAAAAATCTAATTTTTTTGTTAATGCTGAAAATATTACATGGTCATCTTTGAATGCTCATAACTCGGGTATTTGATGTCGGATCATGGTCATTTTTGGCAAAAAATGAAATTTGCTGGCATGGCCATTTTTAAATGGCAATTTTTAATTCTGATCTTAACGAGTCTTAAAAGGTAAACCACTCAAAGATCGGACTTATTTTGGCCGAGATATGCAAGTTATAAAGCTCCAAAAATCTTATTTTTTTGTTTATGCTGAATATATTACATGGTTATCTTTGAATGCTCATAACTCGGGTATTTGATGTCGGATCATGGTCATTTTTGGCAAAAAATTAAATTTGCTGGCATGGCCATTTTTAAATGGCAATCTATAATTCTGATCTTAACGAGTCTAAAAAGATATACCACTCAAAGATCGGACTTATTTTGGCCGAGATATGCAAGTTATGAAGCTCCAAAAATCTAATTTTTTTGTTAATGCTGAAAATATTACATGGTCATCTTTGAATGCTCATAACTCGGGTATTTGATGTCGGATCATGGTCATTTTTGGCAAAAAATTAAATTTTCTGGCATGGCCATTTTTAAATGGCAATCTATAATTCTGATCTTAACGAGTCTAAAAAGGTATACCACTCAAAGATCGGACTTATTTTGGCCGAGATATGCAAGTTATGAAGCTCCAAAAATCTTATTTTTTTGTTAATGCTGAAAATATTACATGGTCATCTTTGAATGCTCATAACTCGGGTATTTGATGTCGGATCATGGTCATTTTTGGCAAAAAATTAAATTTGCTGGCATGGCCATTTTTAAATGGCAATCTATAATTCTGATCTTAACGAGTCTAAAAAGGTATACCACTCAAAGATCGGACTTATTTTGGCCGAGATATGCAAGTTATGAAGCTCCAAAAATCTTATTTTTTTGTTAATGCTGAAAATATTACATGGTCATCTTTGAATGCTCATAACTCGGGTATTTGATGTCGGATCATGGTCATTTTTGGCAAAAAATGAAATTTGCTGGCATGGCCATTTTTAAATGGCAATCTATAATTCTGATCTTAACGAGTCTAAAAAGGTATACCACTCAAAGATCGGACTTATTTTGGCCGAGATATGCAAGTTATGAAGCTCCAAAAATCTTATTTTTTTGTTAATGCTGAAAATATTACATGGTCATCTTTGAATGCTCATAACTCGGGTATTTGATGTCGGATCATGGTCATTTTTGGCAAAAAATGAAATTTGCTGGCATGGCCATTTTTAAATGGCAATCTATAATTCTGATCTTAACGAGTCTAAAAAGGTATACCACTCAAAGATCGGACTTATTTTGGCCGAGATATGCAAGTTATGAAGCTCCAAAAATCTTATTTTTTTGTTAATGCTGAAAATATTACATGGTCATCTTTGAATGCTCATAACTCGGGTATTTGATGTCGGATCATGGTCATTTTTGGCAAAAAATGAAATTTGCTGGCATGGCCATTTTTAAATGGCAATCTATAATTCTGATCTTAACGAGTCTAAAAAGGTATACCACTCAAAGATCGGACTTATTTTGGCCGAGATATGCAAGTTATGAAGCTCCAAAAATCTTATTTTTTTGTTAATGCTGAAAATATTACATGGTCATCTTTGAATGCTCATAACTCGGGTATTTGATGTCGGATCATGGTCATTTTTGGCAAAAAATGAAATTTGCTGGCATGGCCATTTTTAAATGGCAATCTATAATTCTGATCTTAACGAGTCTAAAAAGGTATACCACTCAAAGATCGGACTTATTTTGGCCGAGATATGCAAGTTATGAAGCTCCAAAAATCTTATTTTTTTGTTAATGCTGAAAATATTACATGGTCATCTTTGAATGCTCATAACTCGGGTATTTGATGTCGGATCATGGTCATTTTTGGCAAAAAATGAAATTTGCTGGCATGGCCATTTTTAAATGGCAATCTATAATTCTGATCTTAACGAGTCTAAAAAGGTATACCACTCAAAGATCGGACTTATTTTGGCCGAGATATGCAAGTTATGAAGCTCCAAAAATCTTATTTTTTTGTTAATGCTGAAAATATTACATGGTCATCTTTGAATGCTCATAACTCGGGTATTTGATGTCGGATCATGGTCATTTTTGGCAAAAAATGAAATTTGCTGGCATGGCCATTTTTAAATGGCAATCTATAATTCTGATCTTAACGAGTCTAAAAAGGTATACCACTCAAAGATCGGACTTATTTTGGCCGAGATATGCAAGTTATGAAGCTCCAAAAATCTTATTTTTTTGTTAATGCTGAAAATATTACATGGTCATCTTTGAATGCTCATAACTCGGGTATTTGATGTCGGATCATGGTCATTTTTGGCAAAAAATTAAATTTGCTGGCATGGCCATTTTTAAATGGCAATCTATAATTCTGATCTTAACGAGTCTAAAAAGGTATACCACTCAAAGATCGGACTTATTTTGGCCGAGATATGCAAGTTATGAAGCTCCAAAAATCTTATTTTTTTGTTAATGCTGAAAATATTACATGGTCATCTTTGAATGCTCATAACTCGGGTATTTGATGTCGGATCATGGTCATTTTTGGCAAAAAATTAAATTTGCTGGCATGGCCATTTTTAAATGGCAATCTATAATTCTGATCTTAACGAGTCTAAAAAGGTATACCACTCAAAGATCGGACTTATTTTGGCCGAGATATGCAAGTTATGAAGCTCCAAAAATCTTATTTTTTTGTTAATGCTGAAAATATTACATGGTCATCTTTGAATGCTCATAACTCGGGTATTTGATGTCGGATCATGGTCATTTTTGGCAAAAAATGAAATTTGCTGGCATGGCCATTTTTAAATGGCAATCTATAATTCTGATCTTAACGAGTCTAAAAAGGTATACCACTCAAAGATCGGACTTATTTTGGCCGAGATATGCAAGTTATGAAGCTCCAAAAATCTTATTTTTTTGTTAATGCTGAAAATATTACATGGTCATCTTTGAATGCTCATAACTCGGGTATTTGATGTCGGATCATGGTCATTTTTGGCAAAAAATTAAATTTGCTGGCATGGCCATTTTTAAATGGCAATCTATAATTCTGATCTTAACGAGTCTAAAAAGGTATACCACTCAAAGATCGGACTTATTTTGGCCGAGATATGCAAGTTATGAAGCTCCAAAAATCTAATTTTTTTGTTAATGCTGAAAATATTACATGGTCATCTTTGAATGCTCATAACTCGGGTATTTGATGTCGGATCATGGTCATTTTTGGCAAAAAATTAAATTTTCTGGCATGGCCATTTTTAAATGGCAATCTATAATTCTGATCTAAACGAGTCTAAAAAGGTATACCACTCAAAGATCGGACTTATTTTGGCCGAGATATGCAAGTTATGAAGCTCCAAAAATCTTATTTTTTTGTTAATGCTGAAAATATTACATGGTCATCTTTGAATGCTCATAACTCGGGTATTTGATGTCGGATCATGGTCATTTTTGGCAAAAAATGAAATTTGCTGGCATGGCCATTTTTAAATGGCAATCTATAATTCTGATCTTAACGAGTCTAAAAAGGTATACCACTCAAAGATCGGACTTATTTTGGCCGAGATATGCAAGTTATGAAGCTCCAAAAATCTTATTTTTTTGTTAATGCTGAAAATATTACATGGTCATCTTTGAATGCTCATAACTCGGGTATTTGATGTCGGATCATGGTCATTTTTGGCAAAAAATGAAATTTGCTGGCATGGCCATTTTTAAATGGCAATCTATAATTCTGATCTTAACGAGTCTAAAAAGGTATACCACTCAAAGATCGGACTTATTTTGGCCGAGATATGCAAGTTATGAAGCTCCAAAAATCTTATTTTTTTGTTAATGCTGAAAATATTACATGGTCATCTTTGAATGCTCATAACTCGGGTATTTGATGTCGGATCATGGTCATTTTTGGCAAAAAATGAAATTTGCTGGCATGGCCATTTTTAAATGGCAATCTATAATTCTGATCTTAACGAGTCTAAAAAGGTATACCACTCAAAGATCGGACTTATTTTGGCCGAGATATGCAAGTTATGAAGCTCCAAAAATCTTATTTTTTTGTTAATGCTGAAAATATTACATGGTCATCTTTGAATGCTCATAACTCGGGTATTTGATGTCGGATCATGGTCATTTTTGGCAAAAAATGAAATTTGCTGGCATGGCCATTTTTAAATGGCAATCTATAATTCTGATCTTAACGAGTCTAAAAAGGTATACCACTCAAAGATCGGACTTATTTTGGCCGAGATATGCAAGTTATGAAGCTCCAAAAATCTTATTTTTTTGTTAATGCTGAAAATATTACATGGTCATCTTTGAATGCTCATAACTCGGGTATTTGATGTCGGATCATGGTCATTTTTGGCAAAAAATGAAATTTGCTGGCATGGCCATTTTTAAATGGCAATCTATAATTCTGATCTTAACGAGTCTAAAAAGGTATACCACTCAAAGATCGGACTTATTTTGGCCGAGATATGCAAGTTATGAAGCTCCAAAAATCTTATTTTTTTGTTAATGCTGAAAATATTACATGGTCATCTTTGAATGCTCATAACTCGGGTATTTGATGTCGGATCATGGTCATTTTTGGCAAAAAATGAAATTTGCTGGCATGGCCATTTTTAAATGGCAATCTATAATTCTGATCTTAACGAGTCTAAAAAGGTATACCACTCAAAGATCGGACTTATTTTGGCCGAGATATGCAAGTTATGAAGCTCCAAAAATCTTATTTTTTTGTTAATGCTGAAAATATTACATGGTCATCTTTGAATGCTCATAACTCGGGTATTTGATGTCGGATCATGGTCATTTTTGGCAAAAAATTAAATTTGCTGGCATGGCCATTTTTAAATGGCAATCTATAATTCTGATCTTAACGAGTCTAAAAAGGTATACCACTCAAAGATCGGACTTATTTTGGCCGAGATATGCAAGTTATGAAGCTCCAAAAATCTTATTTTTTTGTTAATGCTGAAAATATTACATGGTCATCTTTGAATGCTCATAACTCGGGTATTTGATGTCGGATCATGGTCATTTTTGGCAAAAAATGAAATTTGCTGGCATGGCCATTTTTAAATGGCAATCTATAATTCTGATCTTAACGAGTCTAAAAAGGTATACCACTCAAAGATCGGACTTATTTTGGCCGAGATATGCAAGTTATGAAGCTCCAAAAATCTTATTTTTTTGTTAATGCTGAAAATATTACATGGTCATCTTTGAATGCTCATAACTCGGGTATTTGATGTCGGATCATGGTCATTTTTGGCAAAAAATTAAATTTGCTGGCATGGCCATTTTTAAATGGCAATCTATAATTCTGATCTTAACGAGTCTAAAAAGGTATACCACTCAAAGATCGGACTTATTTTGGCCGAGATATGCAAGTTATGAAGCTCCAAAAATCTTATTTTTTTGTTAATGCTGAAAATATTACATGGTCATCTTTGAATGCTCATAACTCGGGTATTTGATGTCGGATCATGGTCATTTTTGGCAAAAAATTAAATTTGCTGGCATGGCCATTTTTAAATGGCAATCTATAATTCTGATCTTAACGAGTCTAAAAAGGTATACCACTCAAAGATCGGACTTATTTTGGCCGAGATATGCAAGTTATGAAGCTCCAAAAATCTAATTTTTTTGTTAATGCTGAAAATATTACATGGTCATCTTTGAATGCTCATAACTCGGGTATTTGATGTCGGATCATGGTCATTTTTGGCAAAAAATTAAATTTGCTGGCATGGCCATTTTTAAATGGCAATCTATAATTCTGATCTTAACGAGTCTAAAAAGGTATACCACTCAAAGATCGGACTTATTTTGGCCGAGATATGCAAGTTATGAAGCTCCAAAAATCTTATTTTTTTGTTAATGCTGAAAATATTACATGGTCATCTTTGAATGCTCATAACTCGGGTATTTGATGTCGGATCATGGTCATTTTTGGCAAAAAATGTAAATTTGCTGGCATGGCCATTTTTAAATGGCAATCTATAATTCTGATCTTAACGAGTCTAAAAAGGTATACCACTCAAAGATCGGACTTATTTTGGCCGAGATATGCAAGTTATGAAGCTCCAAAAATCTTATTTTTTTGTTAATGCTGAAAATATTACATGGTCATCTTTGAATGCTCATAACTCGGGTATTTGATGTCGGATCATGGTCATTTTTGGCAAAAAATGAAATTTGCTGGCATGGCCATTTTTAAATGGCAATCTATAATTCTGATCTTAACGAGTCTAAAAAGGTATACCACTCAAAGATCGGACTTATTTTGGCCGAGATATGCAAGTTATGAAGCTCCAAAAATCTTATTTTTTTGTTAATGCTGAAAATATTACATGGTCATCTTTGAATGCTCATAACTCGGGTATTTGATGTCGGATCATGGTCATTTTTGGCAAAAAATGAAATTTGCTGGCATGGCCATTTTTAAATGGCAATCTATAATTCTGATCTTAACGAGTCTAAAAAGGTATACCACTCAAAGATCGGACTTATTTTGGCCGAGATATGCAAGTTATGAAGCTCCAAAAATCTTATTTTTTTTGTTAATGCTGAAAATATTACATGGTCATCTTTGAATGCTCATAACTCGGGTATTTGATGTCGGATCATGGTCATTTTTGGCAAAAAATGAAATTTGCTGGCATGGCCATTTTTAAATGGCAATCTATAATTCTGATCTTAACGAGTCTAAAAAGGTATACCACTCAAAGATCGGACTTATTTTGGCCGAGATATGCAAGTTATGAAGCTCCAAAAATCTTATTTTTTTGTTAATGCTGAAAATATTACATGGTCATCTTTGAATGCTCATAACTCGGGTATTTGATGTCGGATCATGGTCATTTTTGGCAAAAAATGAAATTTGCTGGCATGGCCATTTTTAAATGGCAATCTATAATTCTGATCTTAACGAGTCTAAAAAGGTATACCACTCAAAGATCGGACTTATTTTGGCCGAGATATGCAAGTTATGAAGCTCCAAAAATCTTATTTTTTTGTTAATGCTGAAAATATTACATGGTCATCTTTGAATGCTCATAACTCGGGTATTTGATGTCGGATCATGGTCATTTTTGGCAAAAAATGAAATTTGCTGGCATGGCCATTTTTAAATGGCAATCTATAATTCTGATCTTAACGAGTCTAAAAAGGTATACCACTCAAAGATCGGACTTATTTTGGCCGAGATATGCAAGTTATGAAGCTCCAAAAATCTTATTTTTTTGTTAATGCTGAAAATATTACATGGTTATCTTTGAATGCTCATAACTCGGGTATTTGATGTCGGATCATGGTCATTTTTGGCAAAAAATGAAATTTGCTGGCATGGCCATTTTTAAATGGCAATCTATAATTCTGATCTTAACGAGTCTAAAAAGGTATACCACTCAAAGATCGGACTTATTTTGGCCGAGATATGCAAGTTATGAAGCTCCAAAAATCTTATTTTTTTGTTAATGCTGAAAATATTACATGGTCATCTTTGAATGCTCATAACTCGGGTATTTGATGTCGGATCATGGTCATTTTTGGCAAAAAATTAAATTTGCTGGCATGGCCATTTTTAAATGGCAATCTATAATTCTGATCTTAACGAGTCTAAAAAGGTATACCACTCAAAGATCGGACTTATTTTGGCCGAGATATGCAAGTTATGAAGCTCCAAAAATCTTATTTTTTTGTTAATGCTGAAAATATTACATGGTCATCTTTGAATGCTCATAACTCGGGTATTTGATGTCGGATCATGGTCATTTTTGGCAAAAAATGAAATTTGCTGGCATGGCCATTTTTAAATGGCAATCTATAATTCTGATCTTAACGAGTCTAAAAAGGTATACCACTCAAAGATCGGA
>JAWNPD010000547.1:345000-347994 GCA_035045305.1 Drosophila maculinotata | reverse complement strand
GTATGTTGTCTGTCTGTTGTCTGTCTGTCTGTCTGCTTCCTGTTTCTGTCTGTTGTTTCTCTCTGTTGTCTTCTGTTTCTGTCTGTTTCTGTCGTCTTGTCTGTCTGTTTTTCTGTCTGTTTTTCTTCTTCTTCTTTTCTCGTCTGTCTTGTTTCTGTCTGTTGTCTTTGTCTTCTTCTTCTTTGTCTTTCTGCTTTCGTTGTTGTTTCTTTTTCTCTTCTCTTTTTTGTCGTCTGTTGCTTTCTCTTTTTTTGTCTTTTTCTGCTCTTTTTCTTTGTTGTCTGTCTGTCTGTCTGTCTGCTCTGCTGCTGTCTGTCTGTCTGTTTCCTGTTTGTCTCTTTGTTCTTCTTCTTCTGTCTGTCTGTTCTTTGTCTGTCTGTCTCTGTCTGTCTGCTCTTTCTTGTCTTCTCTTTTTCTTTCGGGGCTGGCTGTTTTTCGTTTTTGCTGGGTTTTTCTTGTCGTGGTGTTTTTTGTTGTTGTCTGTGTTGTGTCCGTCTGCTGTGTGTTGCTGTTGGGTGTGCTGTCTGTTGTGTGTTTTTTTTTTTTTTTTTTTTCTTTTTCTTCTTTTTTTTTTCTCTCTCTTCTTCTTCTTCTTCTGTCTGTCTGTCTGTCTTGCTTTGCTGCTGCTCTGTCTGTCTGTCTGTCTGTCTGTCTCTGCTGTCTGTCTGTCTTCTGTCTGTCTTCTGTCTGTCTGTCTGTTCTGTCTGTCTGTCTTTGCTGTCTGTCTGTCTGTCTGCTGTCTGTCTGTCTGTCTGTCTGTCTCTGTCTGTCTGTCTGTCTTCTGTCTGTCTGTCTGTCTTCTGTCTGTCTGTCTGTCTGTCTGTCTGTCTGTCTGTCTGTCTGTCTGTCTGTCTGTCTGTCTGTCTGCTGCTGTCTGTCTGTCTGTCTGTCTGTCTGTCTTATTCTGTCTGTCTGCTTCTTCTTTGTCTGTCTGCTGTCTGCTGTCTGTCTGTCTGTCTTCTTCTTCTGTCTGTCTGTCTGTCTGTCTGTCTGTCTGTCTGTCTGTCTGTCTGTCTGTCTGTCTGTCTGTCTGTGTCTGTCTGCTCTTCTGTCTGTCTTCTTCTTCTTCTCTTTTCTGTCTTCTGTCTGTCTGTCTTCTGTCTGTCTTCTTCTTCTGTCTGTCTGTCTGTCTGTCTGTCTGCTTCTTTCTCTCTCTCTCTGTTTTTCTGTCTGTTTTCTTTTTTCTCTTTTTTGTGTGTGCTGTGCTCTCTTGCTTTTCTCTCTCTCTCTCTGTTCTCTTGTTGTTGCTCTCTCTCTGTCTCTCTCTGTCTGTGTTTCTTTTTTTCTCTCTTCTCTCTCTTCTTGTCTGCTGTCTCTCTTTCTCTCTCTCTCTTCTCTGTCTTCTCTTTCTTCTTCTCTCTTTTCTTCTTCTTCTTCTTTTGTTCTTTTTTTGTGTTTTCTTTGTCTTGTTTCTTCGTTTTTCTTTTTTTGTCTCTCTCTCTCTCTCTGCTCTGCTGTCTTCTCTCTCTTCTCTTTTCTCTCTGTCTTCTGTCTGTCTTTTTTTTCGTTTTGTCTTTTTGTTTGTGTTGTTTTTGTGTTGTCTGTTTCTTTTTTTCTCTCTGCTGTTCTTTTGCTTTCTTGTCTTTGTCTGTTGTTTTGTTTTTTTTTGTTGTGTGCTGTGTCTTTGTCTGTCTGCTGTTTTTTTCTTTGTTGCTGTCTTCTTTCTGTGTGTGTTGTTTTGTTTTTTTGCTGCTGCTGCTGTCTGTCTGTCTTTGTCTGTCTCTGTCTGTCTTTTTGTGTCTGTCTGTCTGTCTGTCTTCTTCTTCTTTTCTCTCCTTCTTTTTGTCTCTGTCTTTTTGTTTTTTTGTTGTTCTGTTTTTGTCTTTGCTGTTGTTTGTCTGTGCTCTTGTCTCTTCTCTGCTTTGTTTTTGGTCTGCTCTTTTGTGTCTTGCTGCTGCTGCTGCTGCTGCTGTGTCTTTTGCTCTCTCTCTCTGTCTTCTTCTTCTGTCTGTCTGTCTGTCTGTCTGTCTCTGTCTGTCTGTCTTCTCTTCTTCTTCTGTCTGTCTGTCTTTGTTGTCTGTCTGTCTGTCTTCTCTTCTGTCTGTCTGTCTGTCTGTCTGTCTGTCTTCTTTGTTTGTTGTTTCGTTGTGTCTGTGTGTTGTTCTGTTGTTCGTTTTTTGTGTGTGTTCTGTGCTGTCTTTGTCTTGTTTCTGTGTCTGCTCTCTTCTCTTCTCTTCTGCTGTTTTGTGTGTTTGTTCTTTGTGTCTTTGTGCTGCTGTCTGTCTGTCTGTCTGTCTGTCTTCTGTCTGTCTGTCTTCTCTTCTTCTGTCTGTTTCTGTCTGTCTGTCTGTTTTTTGTTCTTTGTCTGTTGTTGCTGCTGCTGTCTGTCTGTCTTCTTTGTGATCTCTGTTTGTCTGTCTGTCCTGTTTTCTGTGTTTCTGTCTTGTTTTTTTCTCTGCTGTCTGTCTCTGCTTGTCTGTCTGTCTGTCTGTCTGTCTGTCTGTCTGTCTGTCTGCTGTCTGTCTGTCTGTCTGTCTGTCTGTCTGTCTGTCTTCTGTCTGTCTTCTGTCTGTCTGTCTGTCTGTCTGTCTGTCTGTCTCTGTTTGTCTTTTCTTGTCTGCTTTTCTTTGTTTTGTTGTTCTGTCTTGTCTGTCTGTCTGTCTGTCTCTGTCTGTCTGTCTGTCTGCTGTCTGTCTGCTGTCTGTCTGTCTGTCTGTCTTCTGTCTTCTGTCTTCTTCTTCTCTTCTGTCTTCTGTCTTCTTCTGTCTGTCTGCTTCTTCTGTCTGTCTGTCTGTCTGTCTTCTGTCTGTCTTCTGTCTGTCTGTCTGTCTGTCTTCTGTCTGTCTGTCTGTCTTCTTCTTGTCTCTCTTCTGTCTGTCTGTCTGTCTGTCTGTCTTCTGTCTTCTTCTGTCTGTCTGTCTGTTTGGCTTGTTGTTTTCGTCTTGTTTTTTTTTTTTTTTTGTGTCTGCTCTGCTGCTGCTGCTGCTCTCTCTGCTGCTCTCTCTCTCTTCTTTTCTTTTTTTTTTTTTTTTTTTTTTTTTTTTCTTTTTTTGT